>JAYXIM010008224.1:0-46304 GCA_037575425.1 Anastrepha fraterculus | reverse complement strand
CCATTTGTGGAACGACATCAAGACGCACGCCACAAATAGGAGGAGGAGCTCGGCCAAACGCCCAAAAAGGGTGTGCGCGCCAATTATATATTTGTATATATATATATAATATATTTATTAGGGCTGGTCGATTTAAAAATCGCTCATTGCTCTGTGAAATCGTATTCTAGGGATCAAAATAAGAAACTTTGCCGAAGGAACCATACCTCTAAAACGAACTCTGATGTCCCCCAATTTGGGTCGAACTTTTGGGTAGGGGCAAATTTTGAAAAATCCCACTTTGACCCATTTAGAGTGCTCCAATTGAGTCCAAATGTATGACCGACCCCCACTAACCATGCCAGTGGCACACCCCCTGGAGCTCCCCTGGGGGTTCCCCATACAATCATTTCAAAATATCAAGTAATTTAAGTGAGTTATGGAAAAGAAACTAAAAAGTTCGACCCAAATTGGGGGGCATCAGAATTTCGTTTTAGAGGTATGGTTCCTTCGGCAAAGTTTCTTATTTTGATCCCTGGAATATGATTTTCACAGAGCAATGGGCGATTTTTTTGCCTCCCCACAAATCGACCCGGCCTAATATTTATAGATCAGGCTTTTTACTAACTCATAAAAAAGCAATTACAAAACCTGCAATTAATGTGATAGATATTAAATTAATGCATATATATTAGTTTTCGTGTGAATTTGAGTGTGGATCCCGATGTGAGGGTCACACATATTTATATTGTGCATCTTAGCAATCCTAATATAATCTTACTCCGAATATAATCTTATTCAGAATATTTAACAACTGTAATCTTGCTCAAAATATATTTTCATTTGACAGATTTGAGTCGTTACCGTTACTTTAAAGTTGTCTCAAAAAAAAATTGAATATTTTCGAAAAAGGATTTTACTACTTTAGGGATTTTTCACCCTTTACTACTGCTGGGTTTACGCCAACAATTCTCAGACAACCGCAGCCCTAAGGAGAATATTCAACAGGAATGCGAACAATTCTTACTGGGAAGTTATGGAGAATGCTTTAAAATGTCAACACAGGAGGCAGCCACTGGACGGATATCATTTTCTGCACTTGACAAAAAAATTTTAAAGGCCCTAATAAAGATTTTTTTTCATTTAATAACTTTTATTTTTTTATGTTTATTTAGTAAAAAAGTTAGTCCAAAACAAAAGTGATGATTAATTTTGTGGCACCTTGTATAAGAAGTTTATTTACATGCAAATTTTATGAAGATTATCCAAAATAACTTATTGTGAGAGAAAATAAAGATGCTGTGAGAAAATTGATACTTCAAGAGCGTCATAATGCATGCTGTGGTATTGAGACATGGTGAAAAGATGTTTACAGGTGTGGCACAAGGGCGGTAGGTTTACAAGGTTTGGCCAATAACTATGGTGAAAAACAATTTTGTGAGGGAACTTCGGCTGCCCCGTCACGAGGGTGATTCACCAGCCGAATTCCGTACGATCATTTTACACATCAGTCGTTGTTCAGATAGCAACGAGCGACATTTTTTTCATATGTCACTAATACAATCTTATCGCCAGCCGAATTCTGCACGATAAGGGTAGATTCACACTATGGTGCCGATCACGGTTCGTTCTCGGTCTAGTCTCGGTTCGGTAAAATCTTTCGACATCTACATTTGTGTTCTTACATCGGTCCAGTCGCGATTCATCGTTCGTCGCACACACACACACTATCAGTACAAGTCGCGGCCAGTTCGATCACGCTCCAGCAAAATATTCTTCGAGCTTGATCGATGCTGGAGTGTGACTGTACCGAAACTTGAACAGCACGGATAGTGTGAATACAGTCATTGTTTTTCGTTTGTGAATATTTTACCGGACCGAGAGCGGACCGTGATCGGCATCATAGTGTGAATCCGGCCTAATTTTACACATATTCACATACTCGCCCAATCAGACGGCAACGAAGTGACATTGTGTTAATTTTTTCGTACATACACACTAACACGGATAGAAATCGACCCCCGAGGGTGACGTGGCTGCCGAAGTTGCTCCACAATTTTGTTTTTCACCATAGTTATTGACCAAACCTAGTAAATCTATCATCCTTGGTATTGAGGCAATATCAGGTATTACATAGTTCCATTAGCGTAAATAAACTTTTAGTTTTATTTACTTATTGAGAGGAGTAATAAGCATAAATAATAGTTCCAGGTAAAAATATTTGCTCTCGTAGGATCCCGTATAAGGTGATTAATTTATCAAAGTGTTTTAAAAGGCATCTAAAAAGTTGAGATACATAACATAAAATAATTGGCACGTACACCCTTTCTGGGTGTTTGGCCTAGCTCCCCCTCCTATTTGTGGCGTGCGTCTCGATGTTGTTCCACAAATGGAGGGTCCTACAATTTCAAGCCGACTTCGAAAGGCAGATATTTTTATGAGGAGCTTTTTCATGGCAGAAATACACTCGGAGGTTTGCCATTGCCATTGAGATAGGTGACGAATTTACGTGACTACATATTTTACGTTTTTTCTATGCGTTTTTTAATATTAGGCTCAGAATATTAACAGCAACCCTCGTATTTTTTATATAAATTGCATACTATAACTAAATCATGCTATTATAACTAGATCATGCTAATTAAACTAAAAACTAAAACTTATTTCAATAATTTGTCAAATTGTATTTGTGGTTTTATTTATTTTTTGTTGTTTTTTGTTTGTTTGGAAATTAAAAGTCATTGCCCAACGACGTCACGTTTCAGAAAATACCCTAATAAAAATTATTCATTTTATCTACATATGTACGAGTACAAACGCACATATGCATGTATGTAAATTTTATAAAATCTAAAGCAACTAATAAAACCGGATTATTACTCACAAATGTTTATCATTCGACTCAGACCAAGTAGTAGCGTGCCAACAATTAAACATAACACCTGTATATGTATATATTTATATATGTAAGTAAGATCATGTTTTGGTAAGTAAAAAAATAAAATAAAAACCAAGTAACAATGAAAAACAAAGGAACAAATCCACGCTCACGCTTTCCTCATACCACACCGAGATCTAGAATCTCGTTTTGATAGTGAGAATTATTGTTCCTAGAAGGCTAAACGATTGGTAACAAGTGCCCAGTTCAACGGCGACAGGTCAAATAAATTCCTAACTAAGATAGATAAAAACTTGTATTCTAAAGAATTAAAAATAAACTCACGATTGCGGCAGTTAATGCAAATAACGCTAAGCGTTCGCAAATCATTCATCGCAGGAGTGTTGCTGGTGGCAGTGGCTTACCTCAGTACTCGACAATTAGTTGTTATTTCTAAGCGTTTTAGATTTGACACAAAATGCAATTCTCGGATAGTAAAAACGAAGGTCGCCAACCTATCGCAGTAGGCATTTTAGAGGCTGGCAATCGCGCTGGTATTGCGGGTGTTGGTGCGAGTAACGAATTGGAATATGAATTTGTGTTGGCGCGAATTGGTAGGTTCAAAATGTTAAGCTACAACTAGTGTAAATTCGCTGGAAATGAAAATCCTGTTTGAAAAATTATTGTGAAATAACAGCTTTAAAATACATCAGATTTAAAAATGTTAATATCAAAGCTGCGTAATTTGGTTTAACCCAGAAACCTAATTCTACGAAACGCAAGTTGATTTAATTATTGTGAACAAAGTGTGACGAAATCAGAGCAACCAAGTTATCTGAAACAATTTAAATTGTACTGAAAATAAGACTATTTATGATATTTAATGCATCAAAAAAAAAAAAAAAAATAAAGGTTAAAAACAAGATTAAAAAAGAAATAAAAAATAAAATTGTGCTCAATTGGAGTAGTTTTGTTTAGAAATAAATCGGCTTGGTTTCTGAGAAATAAATGTCTCCGAATATGCTGCACCTGCTAACGTAAATTTTAAAGTTCCTGAAAACTTATCTCGAACTAAAACTAACATTTCTGTGATTTTTTTTAATTTTAAAACTCAAGTGAAACCGCTAATTATATATAAAATTTTCTATTAAAATAGTATTTATCGGAATCTTTAAAAGTAAAAACGAAAAAGTCGTTGTATTACATCTTTTCCGAATGAAAAGATTAAATTTTATATAAGAAATTTCCATAAAAATATACTAGTATTTGAAGGGATTTATCAAAAAGTTGACAGGACTCCTTAAAAATAAAAAAAAGTAATTTTATTGGTTACTCTTTTAATTCCAGTTATTTCAAAATTTAATAAAGTGAAACCATTACATTTTATATGAAAACATGTATCAGTGTATTTATCGGAATTTGTACAAATTGTGAACAACACTCTCGAAAAATTAGAACAAAAAAGGCGTTTTATTTAATTTCAAATCAGTCGCATTCCGACGAATTGCACGTCTGATTGTTTTAGATCGTCGAATGAGATGTCCTTCAGGTGCACTCTGGCAGTACCAGCAGCTTCAGTGGTGTGGGTTCAGTTTCTTCATAATATAATATTTAGGAGAAACAGGATAATTACATCCAAGAAGGATTCCTACAAAAAAAATTGTATATATCACGGCGAAGATCATGAATTTCAATTCTAAAAATATGTATAGCTGTCTTACCGAATTTGTTGCCATAACTGTTTTAACATCAGCTGTAAATTTTTATTTTACCGCGTCATTTGCATGCACAAATGCAGCAATCTGATTTACTTGATGCCATTTTGAAAATGAATTGTTAATACAGCAAAGTGCCCACATGAGAAAACCGCACAAAGCCGAGAAAAATCCACATATATGATGAAATCCAAATGACTAAAGTGAAGTGAATGAATATGCATGAAAGGCATGACTTAAAATGTTCAATTGGTGCTGGATATATCAGTTATGTTTGTCACAATATTTTTCTTTAAAGTTGAACTGCAACCTTTAAACAACATTAAAACAGATAAGCCCCTTTATAGCTGGAATATGAACTTCACGTGGCGACGACTGGAATACAAAAGGCGTGAGAAACTATTGCTAATTTTAGTGCCTCGAAATTTTGAAATTTGAAAGGTCGAGCCAAGAAGCACCGAGAGATTTGGTATCTTGGTAAAAAGCCCATTGTATTTAAAGCTCTGGTAAGTGAAAGGGTAGATAGTCAAGGAGGAAAGGAGAGAAGTAACAGAAGGAAAAATATAGGATATGATAGAGGAATAGAGGTAGTTAGACCTGTGAGAATTTATCGGATTCTTTGATAAATCTGAAAATATTCTTCAGTGTGAGAGAACGAAATTTACTTGTTCTCATGGCATCGGAACCCAAAATTCGTAACCTTGCTCTAGCGAATGCTGGACACTCACAGAGAAAATGCACCTCCTCTAAGCAAGACAGGCGGACCGATTTGCCTGATGATTGGTGGTCCTCAATGGTAGTCATATGTTGACTCCATGGATTGTGTCGTGTAATAATACTGACCATCAACCGAACGGCTTTTCTTCCAAGTTTTAGAAGAAAGTACGACAGTTTTCTGTTTAGACTTTACAGTCCTGCAGCGTTTTATTTACAGTCTGAATCAGAAAAAAGGGACCACGATTATTCATGAATTATAAAACATATATATTTAAAATTTCTTTTACATGAAAGGATGTACAAAACTACGAGTCGCAATTACTCAATAAGCCGCGTAGTCTTCATCGTTGTCGAGTAAAGCCTGGCATCTTCTTCATATGATAGGATAGGATATGTTCGCCTCCTTTAGTCGACGTTCGATGGTGTTGATACTCACATCTATTCCCTTTTTAGCAAGAACTGATCGTGCTTGGCGTAGTCGCAAAGAAGGGTACCGCTTAAAAAATTGGACGATTACTTAATTCTGCTTTTTTGTCCTCACTCCGCTTCAAGCTGCGGTCGGAAAAGTCATCAACATTTTTATACCGCTGATTCCACATCACAGCAACCTTTTTTGATTTTTTAGTCACTTTTGCAGCCGAAAAAAGCAGAATGAAATATTTATTTATTTATTTAATATATGGAAAATAACAATAAATTATTATTTTACAATAAAAGGAGCACTAGCTGCCAGGGCTTACGGCAATATATATCTTGAAGTTACCGGTTTTTTTCTTCTGACACAGACTGTAAATTGCATACATAATCGCTAATCCAATTCATGATTCCTGCAGAACTGATTCCGATTATTGGCTCTGGTCTCGTGAGGGCACCGCTGATCCACAGTTGGCCAATTCATCGGAAATTTCATTCCCTTGAACCCCGTAGTGTTCTGAAACCCATATAAGTACGGGCTTATTCTGTGTTGCAACAGAATTAAGCTTTTTCTTACATTCTTGAACAATCTTTGAGGTTTGTTTGCGTACTCCAGTGTTTTTAACGCAGCCTGACTGTCACTAAAGGCTCCAATCTGTTTCCCTCTCTATCTCCTCTCAACTATCCATTCTCTTATTTTATTATTTATTCCTTTAGTGCTGATCAAATTTATCAATATTTACTGATTAGAAAATGTCCCAATAAGACTTAATTAGAGTTTATGTAAATTCACAACAAGATGGCATTGATTCAGTATGTGGGGGGAAAGTTCACCACACCAGTTAAAAAAGCTCAACTTAAGGAGTGAAAACATACTCAAGCTGAGAGTTTTAGAGAGGAATTGTATAAGTATATCATTTGTATGCAAGAATGATCGATTACAAAATTGCGTTGATGTAACAATAACATAGGAAAGAGAATGGCGTTGTAGGAGAAATTCGCTTGTGAATAACAATAAAAATGCAAAATAATACAACAACAAAATGAATACAAGTACTATACAGTATTATTATGTCATCAAGTCAGCTGATTTTATTACATTCACTAAGAGAAAGAAAGCGGTTCCCCGATGTCGCCCCATCTATATTCTTTCCAAAGCTACATTTATCAAAGTTGTGGAAATTTTTTGTCATTGTAATCGTCCTCGACGCGGTACCAGCTGATGGTAGCAGAGGAAGAGGAAGGCCTCCTCGACGTGGAAAAGATCAGATAGAGAAGGACTTGGCTTCACTTGGTGTTTCCAACTAGTGCTGGTTAGCACTTGAAAGAAACGATGCTTTGTTAAACTCGGCTAAAATCTCGTAAGCGGTTATCGCGCCAGTCAAGAAGAAGAATTGTCTAAAAGATACCAGAGCAAGGAAATTAATACAAACGTTTTTGTCAACCGTCTGGGTACTATACACAGAAATACCAGAGCACGTTCATTCTCACCATTCAATTGAAAATACTTTAAGGAAAACATTGAAAAATATAACATTTTTTCAATTGAGCGGCGTTTGCAGCCGTAGGCAATGTGAGCAATTCGCTTATCTCATCATAAAAAACCGGATAGTTTTGCCGAAGTAACCTCATCTCCATTTAAATGGATACGGAAGTAATTATAATTTGCGTATTTAGGCAATGGGAATGCCTAAATGTCATCAAAAATCTCGCAAAAACTATCGGCATCTGTAAGCATGTATGTCTGTACGTATGTATATATGTATGCCACATTTGAGAAATATAATTTATAATTCATAAACTGCCTCTATTCTATATGCCAATCAACACAATATGAATTCCCATTAAAAATGCGTGTTTTATTTGAATGAAAGAAGTAAATACGAAATTTAAAGAATCTAAATGCTCAAAAATAGCGTTCCTTTCATCGGCGATGTATTTTTCTTTTCAATTTTAAGTTATAAAATGACTTTTGATCGTTGAAAGAGCGCATTTTATGGAACAAGAGTCAAATTTCTTTTAAGAAATTTTCTGGAAGAGTTTGTGAGATATTAATAATATTAGTTCTAATAGTTGAAATGCTCTTGTATGGCACTACGTTCGGCATAAGACAACACTCAAGAGTTCATCACAACTTTTCACTGATTCAGCTGCATACAGTGGCGGACCTATGTTTAGTAAGGCTATAATTTTTTTTTAAATGTTATACTTTTTCTTCCAACATCCAAGCAGCAGAAATATTACATTACAAATATTCTAATTTAAAGCTAAAAAAAAACTTTGAAAATTCGTTTAATAAGTAAATTAAAATTTCCACCAAACGCCCTTTAATGTTTTTGTAATCTTATATGAAAACAGCGAAGCAGCGAACAACAAAATGTGTACATAAACATCTACTCTTAAAATTAATTACGCAATAATAAAAATTAATTTCGACATTCGTTTCAAGTGTTCAAAAATATAATAAAAATTGTGGTGAATTTTGAGTATCCGATTTCAGTGACCGCTACTGCACATCCACCTGAATTAGAGCAATGAGCTACTCCTTGTCAAGTGGTCCAAATATTCTGGACATGGCCTTAAATTATTTTTGAAACTAGTTTATTTCATGGGCTTGAGTATAACAAGAAGCTAACTGAAAAAATTTAACAATTTTCAGACTTATCCAATGTTGACCATTTTGATATGGATATATTTTTTTTATTTTTAAGATTAAAGTTTACTGATTTTTTTTTATTTTTTGTTCAATGTGTTTTAACCTGGTTTTTCCCAGGCTCGCTTTTCGTATTTGAATAAAACTCGAAAAGTGAATAGAATCTCACTATGGGGATGACTGAGCTTAGTCTCAGCTATTAATGAAAAAAAAGTAAAAAACTGAAGAGGGGCTTTTTCACAACTGAGTAAAAATCATATTTTATTCCAACAAATCAGAATAAATAAATTTATGAAAAATAAGCAAACAAATTTGACTTTAAAAAACTGCATATAAAATTTTTCAACAATAAATAAATCTCAAATTAATCAAATTTTCTCAACTTTTTTTCAATTTACTTATATTAATCTCAAGCCTACTAACAAGCCAATCAAAATTTGTATTAAATAAGTCTTAAAATTATCAAATTTTTTCAGTACACTTATGTTCATCTCAAGCCCACTAATAAACCAATTTTCAGAAAACTCGGAGACCATGTCGAAAATAATTCGATAACTTGACTTAGAATCGCTCCAATGAACTGTGTTATGTTAACTTTCAAGGCATTCGACTTTCAATTTCAGCAAAATTATACGAAAAAGTCTAGCCTGGTCAAAGCGTACGATCTTGATGACCAATTCACATTGTCTCTGCGAGATACATACCCACAAATCGTTCCTAATAAAATTGTATCATTTGCACGTGCTGCTTAATCATGTAACAAGCAACTGCGACGTGAATTCCGTGACTGAATAATACTACAATATAAATCACACAGTTGATAGACACCGCCAAAACAATACGACCGTCAACATTGGCCCGTATCGATAAGACATTCTACACTTTTGCTATTAATATGACTCCAAAACTTTATTTATATATATTTATATATATACAATATATTGAGACAGAGCTTCCTTTTGGCGCCCGAATGAGTTGGTGCGTGACTAATATGTGGTAGGGCCCGGGTTAGAAACCCACTGAGGGCATGAAACACTAAAAGCTCGAAAATAATTTTTTTATTTCTGTATATCTGCCATGAAAAAGCTCCTCACAAAGAACGAGAAAACCTTCGCAAAAGTATATGAAAACTCGAAGCAAAAAATTGGAAAGCCAATAAAAAATTTAATTACAATTTTTTTCAAAACTTTTTCGTTCATTCGGTGCATTAACGTTACTGTTAAAATGCCGTTTAATTTTTTGATTTCAGATGATTTGAACTTTTTCTATCATGGAAGCCGATTTGTTATTGTTTTTTTGTGAGAGCAGATATGTGACAATCTCAGAATTGAATTAGTTTTTATTAATAAACAATTTTTTTTGCTTTCGATGACTGTTTTAAGGAATAATGTAAAAAAATTCTAGTAAAAAACGTGGTTTAGCTTATATGGCTATATACAAGGCGGCGCAAAATTATTCATTCAATTGTGTTTTTGAATAACTTAAAAAAAATATTTTGAGTCATGATAATCTTTATTTTGGCTCCATTGCTTGTCTGTTTGCATACTGCAGCTGTCAAGTTCAGAAATGTCAATTAGCGACATTAATTTTGCGTCACCTTGTAGTTTAGCTAACTCAATCATAATCATTTGGAATAGGTTTTACGATATTTAAAAAAAAAATTTCTTTATTCTTCATATTACATATTTTCAAAGCTTGTCTAACATTCTTGTTTAGGATTCGGAAAGACACAATGGATGTTACTCTTCATCTCCGGCTTGTTAACACTCGGCTCCATGGCCACCCAAACGTCAGTGGGTATCATGGCCATAGCATCACAATGTGAATTTGGCATGAGTCAAGGTGAAAAGGGCATAATGATGGCGGCATGTGTGACAGGCATTTTTCTATCCACATACTTTTGGGGCTATGCCAGTGATGCCATCGGCCGTCGTTCGGTACTCTTCTATGGCATGCTGGTCACCAACTTGCTACAATTGATCTCAATGTTCATTACAAATATATGGGCTTTCAACGTGGTAAACTTATTAATGGGCGTAAGGTGTGTACGATTACATAAAGCAAATGATTTCCATAATAAAATGTAAAGAACTATGAATTATTTATTACAGTTTGGGAGGCGTTTCAGCAGCCATTTACGCATACCTCGGCGAATTCAATACTGACAAACATCGCGCAGTAGTTATAAATTATTCAACGATGTTCGTAAGCATCGCAGCGATTTATATGCCAGGTATGTGCTTACTCTACAAAGCTGATACATACATACATGTATGTATAAAAATATATTATTTGCATATGAGTGCTCGTAGAAAATTAGCCAGGGAAAGATTTAATTAAATATTCAGCAAATATTCATATTTATACACTCGTAATTTAAATAATTTTAAATTTGCATATCTCTATCGGATTATTGCCCTTAGTGGTTATCTAAGAAAATACTCCCCTTGTAATTGAATTAATTTAAAATATCTCCGCGTAAAGTAAAATAAATCGAAGCTTAAAACTTAAACTTTTTTAAATAGAATAGAAAATAATGGGTGTTTTTTTAGCTTCATAAAAACTATCGATATCGATAATAAGAATGACAACTGTGTTGACACTTTTTTCAGTGAGGTTTGGCAATTCATCTTCAATCGTTTAATACCAGAATTCATTCATATTGTGCAAATTTAATAAAAAAATAAGCTGTTCGCGAAGTTCATAAAGCGCTGATGGCAACATCGGTTCTTAAATAAATTTTTATATAGCCCAAATGCTTTCAGGGCACGGGTATTTTCCGAAATACCTGTTCAAAATAGGGAAATGGAAACGCCACATGCATATACGGTGATGTAGCCGAAGATGATACTGAACACATCTTTTTCCAATGAATGCTTTGGGAAGAAGAATATCGAACGTTGGAAAATACACTCGGTCACATAACCACTGAAAATATATTCGACAATATGCTAAGCAGCGAGGAAACGTGGGAAATCATCAGGGTTTCGCAGAAAAAATTCTCCGCATAAAAAAGCGGGACCTGTAGGCTAGCACACAAGCATAGACCTTCTAATGAGGAAGATGGTACGCCACTCTGAAGTAATGCGTTGGGTTTTCCAGGGGGAGTTTTTTACACTCCGGTCATACCATTGGTGCGACGGCAGCATTGATGATGTATTAAAGGCACAGGTTTCCAAAAATAAGGGTCAAAATGACCCACAAATGTTCCATAAAAATATGGCAAATAAAAAGCTAATATAAATGGTAAATGCATTGTCGCTTTATACGATTTGTTTGAAACAATTACGATCAACTTGAGACCAAATTAGGAAAACCCCAAAAATTAAAAAAAAATTACATTTAGGAACAAAACGGCAGGTGGTCTAATTCCGTTCAATTCTCTTCCTCTTTAATAATTTGATATTTATGACAATAACAAAAAAAAAAAAAAAATTAGTTGAATATCTTCTTTCAAAACAAATATATTTTAAGTAGATATTTTGTTTTGTGCTTGCCCGACTTTGAAAGTGATTGACTGCATATCGAATTCTTACTTTTTGTTTGTCCCATTTTGACGCACAATGCAATTCATATATTAGTTTGGGGAAAAAGAAATCCATTATTTTTGCGTTAATGGCTTAAAACTGTTTTATTGTGGTCGGTCTTTAGCTACAGGGCGATGCTACAAATACTAACATGCCGGTTCACTTCGATTATTTTTGTGATTTATCGACATTTTTGACATTAACGTCATAATTTGTTTAACAGGAAAATTGCCTGAACAGAATCGACGAAATCAAAATTGCACATTATTAATTGTTGCAGACCGGCACCATAAACATAATTCACAATTTCTGCGGCGTGGCTTGCATTTTCGACTTTATCAAAGAGAAATTGTAAAATGTAACGAATTTTCTCTTTGTTGACTGCTGTTGCTAACATCCTGTAACTCACAAGTGAATGGAGCAAACAAAAAATAGTAAAAGAATTCTTTTAGTGTGAAATGCCACCTTGACAACGAGCATAAACTTTAAATTCTTTGACCGATACTTTGTGAGATATCGATTACTACAGCCGAGAAAATAATGGATTTATTTTTTCCTAAAAAATATATGCCTTTTGTTTCGATACAGAATTTTTCACGTATTTGGCAATTTATGTACCAAATGAGGTACATACGCTTTCTTTAGGAATGTTGTTTAGGATTATTCTTTTTTTAAATTATTTTCTTTTTTGTTAGAAACTTACCTACTGGTGCTGCATTATCATGAAAAAGCGACTAGCCGCCAATTGCTTAATAATCAAATATTTTCACTTTCGATTTCTTATTACTTTTAAATGAAATCACGCACTTTTTCGATGTTTCCTGGTGAATATCCTCTCTGTAGACGACTAGGTTTTTCAGCCTCGCTAAGTGCTTCCTACATAATTGGAATCACTTCTGTCCATGTAAATTCGCATATGGGATAAACAATCATCACCATATGCCTTGAGAAGCTATCGGGTGTACAAAAAATATGTTATAATAATAATACTAAGTTAAAGACAAAAATCAGTCCCAGCTCTTTATTTGAAATATGACGTAATAACTAAAGTTATTAACATCCGATCGAAATAATAACACAATGTTGGACTAGTAAATTGAGGTCAAATTCAATTCAATTCAAATTCGATGCAGACGACTTCCCAATAAAAAGTATTGCCATAAGTTCTTTTTATTTCTGAAAAATTAGTTTTTTAGAATGGAAGTTGTTTTTATGTATGAATAGAAGCAAATATAACTGTAGTTTATACTATTATCTATTACGAGTATATAGCAAATTCATAATTTTTAAAATCCGTTTTCTTTGCATTTTCAGCTACCTGTTGGTTGGTCCTCTCTGCAGACTGGTCACTTCACATAAGCGACAGTTTTGTTTTTCGCCCTTGGCGTTTGATAATTCTCTTTAATTTATTGCCAGGTTTAATTGGAGCGCTGTTGCTGTATCCCTTTCCGGAAAGCCCAAAGCTATTGTTGGCACAGGATAAGGAATACGAGGCGATTGCTGCACTGGAATGGATTTGTAAATTTAATTGCGGTCGTTCACTCGGTAGTGTTTTAGAAAATGATACAGATTTCAAATTGAAGCCAGAACAAATTGGTGACGATGATTTGCGCAGTGGGGGTGGTGGTGTTTGTGGCATACTCGTGAGCATTTGGAGAGCTACAGTGCCGCTCTTCCACAAACCACATTGCATAAATTTCATACTAAGCATTGTTTCAGTGTTTGGCATGTTTCTCACTTCGGCGGGTATGCAAATTTGGTATCCGGAAATTGTTAATCGTTCATCGGGCGAAAATGCCGGTAACAGTTCATCAGTGTGTGAGATTTTGGAAGCTTCATTCGAAAAACAACGCCTAAATGCGACCACTGTCGATGCTGAGGTAAAATATAATATTTAATACTAATTAAATGGTGTGCATGCACGTATGAAATTGCCATATCATTCAGATTTGTAGAGAAGTGTTGTTTACTTACCATTCAGTATATATTCTATATATTTCAATCTCCTCTCCTCCCGAGAGACTATCGTGAAGTATAACTTATACATTGCGAGAGGGGGAAGGCGATTAGTCGCCGCTGTTGTGTCTCAGTCGTTCCAAATGACTCATCTCTTTCATAGTCTTGTTATACAAATGTTTTCCAAAAGCTCTGTGGAGTTTTCCTCTTGCAGAACGCAAGCGCGAGCATATAAGTGCATATGAATAATACATGGTAAATATCTTTTATGACGTTTTCTTCCCAGTAGTCAAAGTGGAGATTGCCATCGTGGTTGAACCAGTGTAGATATGCTTTTAAGCAGCCATGCCCACTCAAGAACTGGGTCAGGTAAAAGTTTGCTTCGATCTGTGGCCTCATTAGCTATGTACCTTTGTGAACACTACTCTACTGTCACTACCAGAGTGTCACCCGGTAGCATTAAAACGCCGTTTTAATACCATTTTGAGACTTCCAACGGGCAGATATCTACAGCCCACCCGAGCTGTTGTTGTAATGGAGAAGGTTGATGGGACTTAGGTTGGAACAGTGCTGTCGAAAAAAGGAGTAGACAGTATCCTTAACAGTCTGGCTGCCAAACACGGACATTTAGAGAGAAAGTGTTCAAAAGTCTCCTTCTCTAAGAGGACCTTACAACTTCTGCAATGTGGATTAAATGGTAAACCCAGCTTTTCTGAGTGTCTGGTGAGTGTCTGGCCCATTGGTTTTGTCCAATGTCCGGTAAAGACAGCTTCAAGTATGGAAATTGATTGGCGTGGCGTCCACAAGACTATTTGCTTTTTGCATCCATTGCACTGGGGCCATAGGGTTTTTAAAATAGCACACGAAGAAATGGAGCTTTGATCTATGTTTTCTTGAGAAATAAGTTGTGCATTTCCCCTTTAACAGCCAGGGGAGGAGGTGGGAGACTTTTGAAACCAATTCAGTCGACTCCTTCCTGGCAAGCTTATCAGCAGTTTCATTTTCAACCTGGAATCCAGATCAGAGAAATTTTACTTGCATACCGAAGAGGTTTGATTTCCTCCTTACAGGAGTTGACCAATTTGGCGTTGAGCCATTTACAATATTTCCTGTAACTAATACCTCAAACCTCCGTGAGTATTTCTGTAATGAAAAAGCTCCTTATCAAACACTTGCCATTCGGAGTTGGCTTGAAACTGTAGTGGGTAATCCCATATATGACAATATGGGCCACTTTGTCCCTTTACTTTTTTATTTTATTCTCTGATGAAGAATGCGCTGTAGATTGGTAGGAAATCCATATCAAAATAGTTTTTTTAATCGGGATGCAATTTCCTGAGCTTCGAAACTTGAGATTACTTTGCACTTATATACTGTTTATTCCTCTGATAAAGATACTTTCATTTTATGTGCACTCAAACTTCTACCTGGAGCTTGTAAAAATCACACAAATTTCAATTTACTAAAATGTATTTCGTCGCCTTCAAAGCACTTCTCTCCAGATGCAAGATACATCATGTTTTATAAGAGCTCTCCGGTGTTGTTCTTCACGTTGTCAGTGATTGATTTGTATGCTATTTTGTATATATAGCCCCATAAATCTATAATTAAGCGAATAAATCACAGGTAGTCTCTATTACGGGAGTGATATTCTTTCGTTCATAAAACTAATTTTTATGAGGCTGCATGGGGCACACATAACGTTTTACGATTCAGGGGTCAGATCCTCTGTATTGGCGGCTAAATAGGGGAAAGCGGGGACGCAGTGGTCGTCATATTCGACCGCAAATTCTCTTTAGTTGCCTTGTTTCTAATGTAGAATCAAATGCTATAAGAAAACTGCCCAAAACGGTCCAATAATCGCGACAATTATTTTATATTTCTCCATACATTGAAGAACAACTTAATACAGATTACCAATGATTCCCATAGTTATAGGGTTATGCCGTTGTGGATTTTTACCCTTGCAGTTATAGGATTTTTTAATACTCATAGGTCAATAACTTTTTATTGTACTGTAAAAAAGCTAAGTGGCGTTTTCACCTTGCTAACTGTACCATCTACCGGTATAGAGCTGACTTGCGTCTTCGAACAATTGCTCACTAGCCACAATAATCTGAGGAGCAGATGATATTTCAAAGCAGCCGAAATTCGGTTATTGCTGCTACACTTTCCATAACAAGTCTGGCCTGTGGCTTGTTACTTCGAAACGGAATTCAACATTTACTTTAGAGTGAATTTTTAGGAAAACCTTAAAATTAGAAGAGGTAGATATTTATAAGCAATATCTTAAAAAGCGTTTACATAAATCAACGGTTTTTTTTACCTTAAAGATGAACAGTCGAAAAGAGCTTCATTGGAGATATTTATTCATTGATTGATCTAACTGAATTTATGAATTTAGGTTTATTAATGTACATTTTTTTTTTTAAGTGGCCATACACGAAAAAGTTCCACGTACTAAAATCGGGGGAGCGATAGGCCAATCAAAACGGTATATAGTATATAGTAAATCTTCAAAGTACTTATTCTTAGAAGCATATTACGCCATCCTGTTGTAACCAATAATTCCCCAACTGATTTTCCTCGACGACTGGCTGCAACTCTATAAAGTGGTGCTTGGGGTGTTCAACTGCGACAAACGATGGCGAAAGGAGTTCCCAGTCGATAAACAACTGTCAAAGTTATTCAAAGTTCTAATGGATCCATCAAGTATAGATTGTTTACCCTGAACTTGCAAATATATTCTATTAAAAGTGTACAACGCCAATTGGTCAAAAATCGCAAAATATTTATTTGTATTAATATTTATTGTATCGCCTTCAAAATAGGTTCATGCCAAAATAGTATACCCGCAAGTACGCATAATCCAATCAGTGTAAATATGGAAAAAACAAAAGCTAGTACTAATCAGTTAGGGAAAGAGAGACCCAACATTAGCATCCGCTTATAGACCGCTTTATATACTGAATAGCGCAGGAAAACTCTTTGAGAAACTGATACGTAGGCTTAGCGAAGCAGTAGAGAACATTGGTGGCCTGTCTGACAGACAGCATAGTTTTAGAAGTGGCAGATCTAGTTATTCAAGACGTAAAGCTAGAGCTTTTATATGTTTATAGAATTAGCGCGTACACCCTTTTTGGGTGTTTGGCCGAGCTCCTCCTCCTATTTGTGGTGTGCGTGTTGATGTTGTTCCACAAATGGAGGACCTACAGTTTCAAGTCGACTCCGAACGGTAGATATTTTTTATGAGGAGCTTTTTCATGGCAGAAATACACTCGGAGGTTTGCCATTGCCTGCCGAGGGGCGACCGCTATTAGAAAAAACTTTTTCTTAATTTTTTGATCTTTCACCGGGATTTGAAACGACGCTCACTCTCTGAATTCCGCACTCTCTGAATTCCGAATCACGCACCAACCCATTCGGCCACGGTGGCTAGAGTCTTTGGTTTGATAAACTTTCCCCCTTTTCTGTCATCCATGAGCATCCCATCTCGTCCGAAATCTAGGTTATTAAATTAGGTTTCTTAATAATATAACCTAAGATGCACCCCAATGCGTCTTCGTAAAATTCATCGACCTCAATACGATCTTCGATTTTGTTATTGTTCACATGGGTGACTATTTCATCTAACTCATTGGATTCTACAGAGAAATCTACACTGTCAAACTCAGTGCCAGGCCCCTCTGTGTTATCGACTTCGAATTACATTTTTTTTATATTTTCTACTTGGCTCATTCTATACACTGTGGTCCAATCACGAAAATATTTCTTAAGGGTGGTCTAGAAATTTCAAAAAATCGATTTTTTGTTTTTTCGATAATTCGAAAGTATTAAGAATATACTGGGAAATTTTCATGGGGAAATTCCAAATATTATAGCTTCTACAGTCCGTTAACTAGGTAAAGAACGGTCCGCGCGCTCCTTTACCCCAAACTTTAAACTCATTTATCTTGAAACGACTTTTCTCGGCCTGGTGTTGTCAAACAAAACTATTCAACCGAATCGTCTGAAGTTTTAATATGTTGTTCAAAACATCAATGGATATCGCCCGTACTAGAATCATATTATTATTTCAATTATTTCGTATTCTTTTAATTAAACTACTGAAAAAACCCGATTTTTAGAGTGTCAAATTTAAAACCGTGCCATTTTGTCAATTTTTTTTTAATTCTAGTAGTTATACTGATTAATAATTTTTTAGGGTTTTGAATAGAAGAACCAAAATGGACAACATCGTCCAGGTCCAGTTTTACGGGACGGTCAACTTCAGCGCCATTTTAAAATTTATTAAAATTAAAATTTTTTTTTTCATTTTTGTGTGTAATAGAAGTTATATAAAAGCCCAACAATTTAAATATAGCTTTTCATTTTTTTATTGTAAAAAAAATTCCTGAAAATTCCCTAAATTTTAGATCTCTATACCACCGGGAACCCTTAAAGGCATTTTCCGTAATCGACTACGGTTCTTTCCTCGAATGAGGACTTTTTCAATGAAATTGCTCTCTCAATAGGCATTTTAAATAATAAATTCCGGTGATTTTTCAGCAGAATGTAAACGATCTTTCAAAAATTTACGCCTAGATATCAGCAGTGAGTAATTCCTAGTTAAATAAATTTTAAAAACTCTTACTATCGGAGATAGAAAAAGAACTAGTAGACCAAAAACGGACGTTCTGTTGAGAAGATTGCTGCTGTAGGGTAAAGTGTTTCTAAACATCCTTTTACATCGATATCTTGACGTTCTCAACAATTAGGCATTCATGAATCAACTACTGGGTGGATTTTACTTGTGGATGTGCGTATTCTAGACATTTAAATGATGTGATTTTTCACATATAATGTAAAGAGCCGCGTTTCTGAAAAGAATCAAAATTTTTAAATGCTCTATTTTAAAACAATATCTAGCCCCTTTATATTGATGTAATTTTTTAGAGAATTTCGGAATATGATATAATGCCAAATTTTGCTTATACGAGTATACTGCCAAGGCTGTAATTTTACAAATTATTTGAAACTCTATTTCTTTTTCAGATTTGTGATGATAGCATAACAACAAAGACCTACGTTGACAATATGATTGTCGGCTGTGCATTTTTAGTAGGTTTTGCTATACAGGGTGCGCTTTTGAATCCCTTGGGTCGCAAAAACGTCTTATTAGCTGCATTGGCGATTGGCACCTTAAGTGGAATTCTGCTGCATTTCGTTGTTAATACACAAGTGGTCTTAGTGCTTTTTTGCTTATACATTCTCATGCCAGGACTGTCCATTTCAATAATGTGTGGCGCAATGGTGGATTTGGTGCCGACGCATTTAAGGTGAAGATGAAATATCAAAATATTACCATATTATAAGTAAATAATAAATACATTTTTTCTCTATTTAACATTTATAAATTCTGCTTCTTCAATAAGAGCCAAAGCGGTTAGTATTGGTTTGTCGATGGGCCGTCTGGGTGTGATAGTCGCCTCAAATATGATTGGTGTAATGTTGGAGCCGTATTGTAATACCACTTTTGCCATACTCACAGCATCAATATTGAGTAAGAATACAATTTTTAATATATAATATTATTATTTTTTTAATTTTTAACTGATTTATTTACTATTTTTAGTCTGCGGCTTCTTGGTGCATTTCCTGCCAATATAAAGTCATTAATTAATGCTTCATGGCTCTAAATAAACGTTGCAAAAGGATTTGTGCGATTTAATAGCGATATAAATAGCGTTATTGTTGATTTCAACACAATTGCCTTTATTTTGCTACGCGTTTGGTATGGATTACAAGCTTTAAATTGTTTATTACCTACAAAATTTGTATTTATGTACATGTCACAATTAAATAAAAATATTTCTTTAGTTTATGCATGTTTTTGTTTTTTGGTTTTGGAATATATAATACTGTTCTTACATGAAATAAGTTAAACTTAAATTAGTCTCATATATATATATAAATTTTTTTTAATTTAACATACACCATAGTTTTTTTAATAAATTTTATTCAATAACTTTTGAAATGGTTTGCTGCTACATCCTTTACTTTGCCAGTGTGAATCATGAAGTTGTTGTTCAATTGAGTGCAATTCACATGCATTTTCACATAGGACTTTAGAAAGGTTCCTCAGCCGATGGATGGTCTAAGGCTCGTGCCTTGCTGGCGCAATCAAGGGGCAATTAAATTGTTTCAATTTTATAAAAAAAGAAATTAATAAAATGTGAAGGGAAAATTAAATGATTTTAATAATGCCATTAAAAAGTTAAAATATTCATTTTATACCATTTCCGGATTGTCCAGCAAACGTTGATGCAAGAGTTGTATTAGTGGCGCGCGCTTGCCAAACCTGTTAGCAATACAAAACGACTCGGTTGTGTAAATGCGTATATAAAAGCGTTCTATAATATATTATTTTATATTTTGTGTACTTAACAGCTGTTATTTTCCATTTTTTCTTTCAAAATTGTCGTATATATTCAAAAATAAGCTCAGCTAAAAGAGCGATCTTTCTACTACAGGGTGAACGATATGACCAACTTCACACTGCTTGTATCTGTATAACAGCTCATGACATGAACGTCAAAATTGTTCTAATGACAGCTCAATATATTGTTTATAAGCCATCAAAAGCATTTGCGTCTCAGTTTTGAATTTTTTTTCTGTGATGGAATTCAAACGTAATAGTGTGATTGCGTTACATTTGGCTGGAAAATAACAACCAGCCATTGTTCGTGAGCTCAGTCACCTCAAAGTGAATAAAATGTTTGTGTATCGCACTATAAAACGTTACAATGATACTGGTAGCATAGCAAAACGCTATGGAGGGGGACCACAAAAAAACCGCAACAGCGCCAGAAATGGTTGGGAAAGTTAAGGCTCGACTTGAACGAAGTCCAGGTCAAAGTGGAAGAAAAATGGCCAAAGAACTGAAAATATCGCAAGACTGCATTCGACAAATATTGAAAAATGAGCTTAAGGTCAAGGCTTACAAGTTCCAAAAAGCACACGATCTTTCACTCCAGCCGAAAAAAGTTCGGCGCGTAAGAGTAAAGGAGTTGTTACGCTTGCATGAACGTGACGAATTTCCTAACATTGTGTTTTCTGATGAAAAAAATTTCCCAATTGAGCAGTTCATAAACACTCAAAACGATCGTGTTTACTTGACCGAACGCTCATACGAGAATTTGAGCCTACGTATGGCCACTCGAAGCAATTTCCCATCGCAAGCAATGCACAGTGGTTCCGCCATAGGACATTGGATGAAAATAGTCATGTTAAAATTATGCAACAATATTTAGCTAAATGTTAGTTCATTAGTCATAGTAACTTAGAGTATAAAAGAAATTTCAACTGCACAAACACTTCACTTATAATTGTGCCTCCAAAGTAAGAGAATTTGAAAAGTGATAGTTAGCGTGGTCTCCGCTCCGTACTTACGCAGTTCCGGGAAGTGTTATTTTTCTAAGAATTACTGTGTTTATGAGCTGTTGTACAATGGAAATTCAAGTTGAAGATATGTAAAACATGTTGAACGTTTTCTTATCTTTTTTAATTATTATTTGATGGGTTTTCAGACCGTACGAAATACGTACTTTAAAATTTCCCTTTTTTTTTTTTTATAAGAAGTTTGTAAAGTTTTAACTAAGTTCGCACGAATTCGCACAAATGAAACATACATTAAAATATTCTTACATATGTCCTCTTTAAGGAAAAATAGTTTCCAGCTGCGATGACCTGCGACTGCGCTTGATATAGGGTCTAATCTGTACCTATGTGACTCATCTACGAGTAAATGTTAGATTTGTGGTGCGACACGTAAAGAAATGAATGACGTAGAAAAGTGTAGAAACAAACAAGTAAACTCCAGTAGATTTGAATTTGGTTTATCACCCCTGCATTCTTGGATTAGATTTTTTGAATACTTTATTCATGTTTTTTATAGAATCGAATTTAAAAGGTGGCAAGCACGTTCATCTGAGGAAAAAGCACTTTTAGCTAAGAGAAAGGAATTCGTTCAGAGGGAGTTTAGAGAACAATTAGGCTTGATAGTTGACAAACCGCGAAGTGGAGGAAGTGGCACCTCTAATGATGGAAATACAGCACGAAAATTTTTCCTTCATTCAACCATATCATCCGAAATCGCAGGAATAGACAAACACGTTATAGACAGATGTAGTTATCTCCTACAATGTCTTTCATCTGGTTTTAAAATTAATTCGAATAAATTCAAAATATACGCACTAGACACTGCTAAAATTCTAGTTAGTAAATATTCATGGTATAATTTACCTGCATCAGTTCATAAAGTGCTCATTCATGGGTCGGAGGTAATCGATCATTGTTTATTATCAATTGGAGAATTATCAGAGGAGGCAGCTGAATCATGTAATAAATTAGTGAAACAATTCAGACGTGACAATACCAGAAAGCACTCAAGAACTGTAACTAACACGGATCTTTTACACAGGCTTCTTCTTAATTCCGATCCATTTATATCTAGTCTACGAAAATTACCATGTAAAAAGAAATCTATGCTGTCAAGAGAAGTGTTAGATTTACTGAGTTAAAAGTTTTGTATTTCTAAGTACATTAACTTTTTGGAAAGTGAATATTTTATTATTTTCATAAATAAGAATAAGTTATCTCATCTTTTCGGAATTTAATGTTTTTTTCTTTTACTGTTTATAATTTAAGATTTATGCAAAACCTTAAACGGAACAAAAAAATGTTATGTAAAAAATGTGTGTACCCAATTTTCCTTTGACTTTTTATATTAATTATATATTACTTTATTATATATTATTATTATTATATCTTATATATATTCTTATTATATATATATTACTTTTTATATGTCTTAATGTTTTTTTAACAAATAAAAACATTTATCAACTTAAAAACGTACTAAAAAGTCATTTATCACGCCAAAAGTTCCTATGACCGCTCTTTCTACGCAGCGGGACCACTGTGCAATGGTTTGGTACGCAGTGACCGCTGATGGACGCTCTCCAATTGCTTTCATCGAGCCTGGTGTTAAAGTGAATGCGACTTATTATCGGGAAAATATTTTAGAAGCTGCTGTAGAGCCGTGGACACGCAAACATTTCGGTCGTAGACCATGGACGTTCCAAAAGGACTCGGCACCGTCTCATAAAGCTCGTGCGAACCAAGAATGGCTTTCGAATTCGCCAGACGCAACTCCGATGGACTATTCCATCTGGTCCATTTTGAAGAGCAAGGTGAGGACTAAAAAATAAGCCAGTATGGATGCGCTGAAAAAAGCGATTATACGAGAATGGGTCAAAATACCTCAAGATCACATTCGTGCAGTATCAGACTCATTTTTTGACCGTTTGAAGGCTATAGTCAACGCAAAAGGTGGTCATATCGAGCTAAAGTGAATATACCTATGTTAAAATTGTAATCATTTTTGAACAATTTTGTGTTTAAAATCAATAAAAACTAATTTCACACAAAAAAGTTATGGTGTTAGGTAACACTTCATATCGTTCACCCTGTATATTAAGAGCATTTCTTTACTTATTTAAAATAGAATTTTGTTACGAGATATAAGGTGGCGAACATTAATTACCCTATCGGAAGATTTATAATTTTTGTAAATGGCGTCCTACATCAATCATATTAGGCACTAGTGAACAAGACAGTTGTAATATATGTACAAACATCTATGTACAACATATAATATATGTACAGACATCCAAAGCACTGACAGCCTTCTGGCAGTGCAAGACTGTTTTTGGCAAAACGTGGGGTCTCTTTTCTAGCAAGGTCCTATGGATCTACACGGCTATGATAAGACCCATTATCACCTATGCATCAGTGGTCGGGATGAGTAGACTCTCTCTCGTGGGAGTCAGGAGGATAAGAGACTACAACGCACTGTGGCCATCTGTTGCACCGGAGCTTTTCCGACTACTTCAGGCCCGGTATAAGATGCTTTGGTTAGTCTACCACCACTTAATGTTTTCACCCAAGGAGAGGCCTTGAAGGCCATCTGCAGGCTGAAACACAATAGGAATTGGTACGGCCCCTGTCCGACATTGGATAACAGAGTAGGCATGAACTTCGATCCAATGATCCTCGCCCTGCCCCTTGAATCCATGCCATCCCGAGTCGTACAAGAGATACAGTGTGGTGCTGCCAGAGGCTCAACTGTGGTCAAATTCAGAAAATGAGCCCGGCAACATTGTTCTCGCATTTTCGCGGATGGCTCCAGGACCGAGCACGGTTTCGGCTTTGGTGTCTACGCCGAATCAAGCGGGACAAAATTACACTTCGCTGTTAGAATGTATGCATCTGTGTTTCAGGCGGAGTTGTATGCTGTTCCAGAAGCAATGAACTTTGTTGTGGAAAACAGATGGAAAGGCAGATCTGTATTTGTCTGTAGCGACAGTAAAGCTGCGTTCATGGCCTTAGACATCCCTTAAACACTTCAAGGGTAGTCGAGTACTGTAAATCCAGGTTAAACTATGTCGGCAGGCATAATATCCTGATGTTAACATGGGTCCCGGGACACATGGGTCTCGCAAGTAACGAGATCTCTGACTCTTTAGTCAGAATAGGCTTTGAGGTCAACTTCCTTGGCCCGTAGCCTGTTCTACCAATCCCTTCTGCAGCCATCAAAGCCACGGCTAGCAAATGGGTTACTACAACCCACAAGCGAGCTTGGTAGGCTGAGAGAGGCTGCAGATGGACAAAACTGATTTTACCTGTCATGTCTGACCGACTGTCGCAGTTCCTACTGCCACTAAGCAGAAGGGACTGTAGGCTGCTGGTTGGACTGATGACAAGCCCCTTTCTATGAGCATCTCAGACAGTGCACTCTGCCCAGCATGTGGAAAAGAGGATGAGACGGTGGGCCACTTTCTGTGCATCTGCCCGGCCTTCACTCGAATCAGGTGTGAGGTCTTTGGCACTGATGTGTTAAGATGCGAAGACCTTGAAACCACAAGATCTACTAAGATTTCTTCAGAGGTCGAGTAGATTTAAAGAAAATTAAAAAGGGAACCGAGTGTAGTACAATGGACTTATGTACTAGTATCTGAGTGTTGTATTTGCTAGTCTGTACCGACAAAAAAAAAAATACAAACAGGTAATGGCGGGCGTAAAGATCAAAATAAAGATTTTCTTCACGCAAAATAATATAAAAGTTTTATTTGTTAAAAAAGTTACTCAAAAAAAAAAAATATATATATGTATATTCATTTTGGGTCAACTTTTTCAAGGATTTATATGGAAGAACCTTGCGAATTTATGATTATTTTCTTTGAAACGAAGGCGAATTTGTATTAGGGGCTCGTTTTGGAAACAAAGTAAAGTAGGTTTTAAATGCCGCATGATCCAAGCAAAGGTAACAGACAAAAAAAAATGTCTCCATACCAAATAACCGTTGGTCGTTAGCAAGTGCATATTCTGCTGAAATCCACAAGCAAATCTAAATTTTGTTAACTTTAGTCTAAAATTTGTCACTCCCATTTCTATGAGTTTATTGTATTAAGCAAAATTGTTTCCGAATAGAGATTTTTAAGGCTGGATATTTTACCGGAATTCATAGTAAAAGCTATATTTTTGCAAAAATACGATTTTTGACACTTTGCTATGTACAGTTATGTATACAGTGTGTTAAATAACTATAGCACAGGGCCTTATTGCCATGTTTTGACAATTAATTTTTTTCCTTTTTAATTTTTTTATTAAAGTAATGGTCATTCTTCTACAAAAACTTTAAGAATTCAAACCTTAAACTTTGTGCAATCTAAAAACAATTCCACAATTTTCATAAAAAATTTAAATATTTGTATAAAAAATTTTGAAAAAAATTTCGAGTACTCAGTTTTATAGACCATTGAATTTTAGTCTGACAGAGTGCAAGCTTGAAGTGGTTCGAATATTGTGTTAATTTTTAACAATTTGTTTGTTGACGGTGTTGGGTGTTGTGGTCTATACACAAAAATTGTCGAGCATTCGTTATATGCAGAAAATGCACAAGATCGGTAGTAAAAAAAAAACAAACAAAAGACAAATTTGAATTGACTAAAAACACGGAATACTAGAAATTTTTCTCAAAATCAAAAATAAATAAATAAATAATTGGCGCGTACACCCATTTTGGGTGTTTGGCCGAGCTCCTCCTCCTATTTGTGGCGTGCGTCTTGATGGACCTACAGTTTCAAGCTGATTCCGAACGGTAGATATTTTTTATGAGGAGCTTTTTCATGGCAGAAATACACTCGGAGGTTCGCCATTGCCTGCCGAGGGGCGACCGCTATTAGAAAAATGTTTTTCTTAGTTCTCAAAATTAAGAAGTGTGAAATTTTGATAAAACTTTGTTAAATTTTGTTTTAAATTTGCAGAAGGTTTGAAAGTTAGTTTCATCTTGTTTTTGTAGGAGAATAAACTATATTTTCACTAAAACATGATAAAATTAAATAAGAAACTACTAAATAAATAAAACTTGGCAATAAATCCCTGTGCTGTAGTTATTACATATAATATTATGATTTTTCTCTTAAATGGTTTTTTCTCTTAAATGGTTTTTTTTTTCAATTGAGAATATCATTTATATGTATAATTTATCAAGGAAAAAACAACAAATACTATGAGTATAAATATACTTATTGTTGCAACATTTTTTATTAAATTTACCTGGCTCGTGCTCGATCACCATAATACATGTCCAGATCTTGTAAATATTTCAGTGCATCGGCCATGTTGCTGATATCATTGTTTCGTGGCGGTCGCGAATTGGCTAAAGCTGTATGTGTGGTTAAGAGTGCCAGCACAACAAGGATACTGACAGCCAAGCGTAAGATTGACGACATATCTGTATACAGAGTAAAAGAAAAATGGGAAATTGTGGTACCCAGCTATTACTAAAATGGGGCACAGAATACCGTAAAAAATACTTGACAAAGCAATTCTATATTTCAACCTATAAAAAGAAGAGTGATTTCATGCCAAGTGATTTAATTGTTTTGGAAATTATCGGCAAAAATATCGTGTATCTGATTCTTAAATAAATAAATAAATAAATAGGTAAATATTTTATGTATTTAGGACTGTCTTGATCCACTTTCAAATGGATGTAATGTACGAGTACGGATGCTAGTGCTGCGCCAGAACAGTATTTTCCACAGATTTCCTGCAACTATTTGCATATAACCTAGAAAGTTATGTGATTCCCATTACATGCAATTACTACTGAACATAGTGTTAGTAATTAACAAAAATGGGGTGTGTATCAAAAATTATAAAAAATGCTTTTCCAAAAAATTTTGCAAACATAATTCTTTTCTCAAAAAAATTTTTTTTAATTATATTTTACCCTAATAGATTAAATACAATTTTTTTCATGGAAGAAGATATTTCACTTTAAAAAACTCATTACCAAAAAAAGTGTTTTCTAATAGCGGTCGCCCCTCGATAGGCAATGGCAAACCTACGAGTGTATTTCTGCCATGAAAAAACTGTAGATCCCTCCACTTGGGAAACAACATCAAAATGATTGCCACAAGCGGACCTCGGCTGGTGTAAGCGTACACTCTTATACTAAAATTTTCAACATTGAATAAATCTCAACATTTTTTCAGTTTACTTCTTATTATACACAATTCTACAAATAAATCAATTTTTAGAAGAAATTACGAGAATGGTCAAAATACTTGGACCACTTGACATGGAATTGCCTAGAAATCCTATATCTAATATTGCATTTAAGAATTAATACGGGCGGTCGGCCTTTATAAAGGGTTACCAGGAAAGTCATCTAATACGAGTATATATACATATGTACATATATACATATAATTTGTGCTTACACCTTTTTTGGGGTAAATAAAATACGCAATTGAAATAAAAAATGTAGTAAAATTTCATATTTTTCTAATGTTCTACCTTCTTGCTCTGGCACTTCTTAATGTAGGTATATTAACATTTTATATACCATTGTAGATAACTCAATATATTTTTTTAAATGGCGTATTCACCGAATATATAAATTCACCGAATAAATAAAGTTATGGCTAAATATACCATATGCTTCAGCCTATGAAAATTTCCTGCAGAGTTTGAGGCTCAATGCAAAATTCTATGTGTGCAGTTTTCTTACTCGTTTTGCAGTTTTTGCACCGCAGGTACAAATTTGGAAACAATTTAAAAAACAAAGTCTTAGTACAACAAGCGAAACTTTTTCAAGCTCATAGAAAAATTATTTTATTACCAATTGATGATTTCCATTTCAATTTAACCGGTCGATTCGGGACATGTTCTTCGATTTCGATGTAACTCAAATGTGTTGTTCTCTGGTCAAAATATTGATATACTTAGTTTTTTGTTCGCCCGAAAAAATTTTTTTTCAAGATTTATCGGCAATTTTGTTTTCGGCTCAAAATCGATTTTTTTAATTATATAAGAATTTTTTTTTTAATTGCTCATAACTTAGTCAAAAATGAACCGATTTTAATTATGAGGGTTCAAAACGATCGTCATTACTTGCACGAGCGACTTTATGTACAAACAATAGCAAACCAGTAGTTGAAAATTTTTTATTTTACAAAAAAAAAAGTGCGAAATTTTTTCGAAATTCAATATTTCAAAAAGTGTATTTTGTTGTTTTACTTTTTCCAAATCAAGAGGACACTTCAAACTTCAATTGAGCAGAATGCCCAGCTGCTAAAATCAGTTGTTTTTGAGTAATGAATTTTGAGTGAAAACTTGTTTTTTCGGCACAAACGTGAACTGCTCGGTGAACTGTTCATATTGCGTGATATAACAAAGTACAATAAGTGTTTTATAGTTTTTTTTTATTTTAAGATACTCTATTGTTAAAAATATCTCATCTACATAAGTCATCGAAGAGGAATATTTTCCACTTTACGTACAAATACAATCATTACAAACAAGAAACATATTTTTTTATATCGCTTACTTTGCCATTTAATATCTATCACGAATCTTAACCTAAGTCAGTCATATATGTAACTTACGCTGGTGCTTTCATCCAGATGTATTTTTTTCAATCCGAAAACTCTCTAATTCATCATTTTGTATAATAATATGTTTTATATTCGGAGTTTTTTTGAACGATTTCAAGGAATGTCTCTGCAGATTGAATGTACTGTGTTTCATCAGCACTTAGATTGTGCCTCGCCGCAAAGCGTTTGTTTACTCACTGAAAAATGTTCAATAAATAGCGAGCTGTTGCGGAAAAGTTGTCAGTATAACGTCGTTACAACTTTGAGGATTGTCGACGTAAATATATTCGAAAAAGTATATCAAAACACTGTTTACGATGTCAATCAATACACGAAGGTTATGTTTGATGTCATCGAGTTTGTAAGGCAATGAGACTATACAAACGGACTCGAAGGGACACTAGGTTGTCACGTCTGTCGCTTACGGAAGTTCAAAAAACTTTCTGAACTCATTTTGAAGTTGATATCACAATATTTGAATGTTAACAATAAAATCATTAAGAGCATTAATTTCTGTCATTTTTTTGTAGTGTGGGTGCTATTTTTGTCAATATTTACCGAGCAGTTCACGTTTGTGCCGAAAAAAAAAAAGGTTTTTTACTCAAAAATTCATTACTCCAAAACAATTAATTTTAGCAACTGGACATTCAGCTCAATTGAAGTTCGAGGTATCCTCTTGATTTGGAAAAAGTAAAACAACAAAGTACACTTTTTGAAATATTGAATTTCGAAAAAATTTCGCACTTTTTGTTTTTTGCAAAATAAAAAAAGTTCAACCACTGTTTTGCTATTGTTTGTACATAAAGTGGCTCGTGCAAGTAATGAGATCATTTTGAACCCAGAATCATTAAAATCGGTTCATTTTTGACTAATTTATGAGCAATTAAAAAAAAAAAAATTCTTTTATATATTATATAATTAAAAAAATCGATTTTGAGCCGAAAAACAAAATTGCCGATAAATCATGAAAAAAAATTTTATCGGGCGAACAAAAAAATATGTGTCTCATTATTTTGACCACAGAGCAACATATTTGAGTGACATCGAAATCAAAGAACATGTCCCGACTAGCCCGGTTGAATTGAAAAGGAAAGCATCAATTAGATTTCCAAGTCATCAGCATAAACAAAATATGCCATTAATAAAGAACACAAAGTGTAAAAAATTAAAAATTCTTCCATAGAGGACATCTGATAACGCGATAAAACAGTACGACCAAGAATTTTCAGTGACAGCCACAAAGCTATGATTTGAAAGATGGGACTACAACCAAAGGAGCGTTTGTTGCGTATACGCCATGCGGACAGAATAGCACGAGCAGAGAGAGATATGTTAGCATAAACGTATACTGATAGAAAAACATTTAAGTCTTTCATTTATTTTAAACTGTAAAGATCAAGCTTCAATTTCGAATACCAGTTTAACTAATAGCATGCCAAAGTTCAGAGCTGAGATTTATCAAATATTACCAAAATGATAATTTTATGAACTTCAACGTTTCATCTTTGCTTTTAGACCTCATCTCATCTTATTTGCAAAAAAATTACATTTTGCTAAAATGTGTTATTACTAGAAATAGTAACAATTTGCTGAGGTTTGTATAAAACAAATTAAACAGTTTTACACTAGTGGAAAAATTAAGGGATCAAACAAAAATTTTTAATATTTTGTGATTTTCAGTTAAGTATGGTCATGCGTGAGTTTCAAAATAATTTTGAAGTAATTTCAAGCTTTAAGTAGTTTTGTAAAAAAGATCAACCATATATTGGCAGACATCACGAAAACCAACCTCTCAAAATTGTGTAAGTATTTTTATATTTAATTTAATTTAATCGTGATCAGATGGATTACAGAATGCAACAGCTGAATTGCTTTAGGTACGATTGAACCAAGAAAACACATGCGTGTGTCTAAGAAGAGTAAATCTAATGGCGGTGGTAATGTTTTTTCTTGAGTATTCTGAAGTTGTTTTTGAAATTTCTTTTTATACTCTTCACAAGAAAACAAAAAAAATAATAATTTAAAATTTTCAAAAATGTTTTTCTTTTAAATGAAGGAAGAAAGAGTTTCTCTTTTTCGCATTAATTTGAACAATTGTATAAAGCTTGCAATAATAAAAGCTGAGTAAACATTTTTGTTTTCATTTAAATTCTGGCGCGTAGGAGTAAAAAAAAATTAAAAAAGTTCTAACAGAATTTTTATTTTTAAATTAAGCAAAAAAGTGTTTGACATTTTTGTATAAATTTGAATACAGTTTGTAATAATAAAAAGCTGAGAGAGCGAAAAACCTTAGACATAATTTCTGTTTTCAGTTCAATAGTAATTATGAGCGCTTAAGAGCAAAAAGAAAATTTAAATTTTCAAGAGTGTTTCTCGTATTGCATAAATTTGAATAATAATAACAAACTGACAATCCATTTTTGTTTTCATTTCGATAGGGATTATGTGCGCTTAAGAGTAAAAAATGTAGCCCTTGTTCCTTTGATAGACGTCGCCTTGAAAATTTTTGCGTCAAAAGATCTCAAACCTACAGACTTAAAGCTTAAATTTATTGTTTTTTGTAACTACCGTACGTGCATGCTAAGCTGTTTAATTTCAAAACTTTCATTTCATAAAATAGCTGTTGATAATTCACTATTCGCTTGCATGGAAAATATAAATAAAGCAACCTAGAAAGGCAGCAGGTAGAATATACTACTTCCATGTGGGTTAATATACAATACAAACGCATTTGAGTATTGTTATGAACTAAAAAATATGCATGGACCAAAATTATTTCGAAATCGTTGAAGGGAAGCCAGACAACGCAGAACTACCCGGTACATACAGAAAATTAGGGAAAGATAAAAGCAATTTCTCTAAAAAAAATGTTAAGTTGCATTCTTAGAAGGTGCACGCCGTATGAAGGGAATATTACATACAGGGTGGGCCATATAGCGTTTGCTTTTTGATTTTGAACCACATATGTTTTTGAGAATTATGAAATGGGACGCTAAACGCTTGAACAAAATTGGGAAATATTGAAAACCTATTTCCAAAGTTGTGAGTCTTCTTCTTCTTGCGCGGTTACAGTAAATGGCGAGTGTTACCGTGACATGCTCAACAAGTTTTTGTTTCCAAAAATTGAAGAGGATGAAATGGACGACATCTGGTTTCAACAGGGCGGTGCAACTTGTCACACTGCCAAAGTTACACTCGAACTTTTGGCTACCGTTTTTGAAAACCGAATAATCAGCCGAAATTCCGATATCAATTGGCCGCCTCGGAGCTGTGATTTAAGCCCGTCGGACTATTTTTTGTAGGGAGCCGTTAAGGACAAATGCTATGCGAACCATCCAGAGACGATTGATACTTTAAAACACGAAATCGAAGTTGCCATTCATGAAATTGGAGCCGAAACAATCGAAAATGTGCTTAAAAATTGGGTTGATCGAATGGCCTACCGTAAAGCCAGTCGTGGCAGTCATTTGAACTATATTATTTTTTATTCATAAATGACAATATTCAATCTTCAAAATAAAAAAAAAGTTTGAAAAAATATTGATTAGTTTTTTTTTATAGCCGATTCAAAAGGCAAATTGTACATGGCCCACCCTATACAAAACAATTGAATGCGGCGCGAAAGCCGAGGTACGCTAATTTCTTAATTACGCTTGTATGCGAAACTCTATGAAAAGCTTTAGATAATTTGCGTGTAACACTAAATTGATGGGAGAGGACATCTAAATTTGAAGCAGTAGATCGATCAGGTATGAAGGCACGCTCGTAGGGAACTTTTAATACACAAACCACACAGAGCAGTTCAGTTTTTCGGATTGTTTCAAAGCGGCGCAAAAAAAGTTTAAGATTCTATAGCCCGTTAAAAAAAATAAAACAAAAAAGGTTTTTGACCGATTAACTAATTTATTATTTCGTAATTGAAAAACCAGGTGGAAAACCGCCTACAACCGAATTCTTTTATTAAACTGATTGAATAAATTAATTGTTAGGTGCGAAGTTAATCGTCCAATTTGTTTTGGGATGATTTCTTCACTAAATAAAATAAACAAAATAATAAGTATAACTTTTTTTTTAACAAAAAGAAAATTATTTAGTTCCGCACTGCAACTGTCTTGTTCACAACTGCCAAATACGACTTATGTACAAAGCCATTTTCAAAAACTATAAATCTGCTGAAAGGTGGTTAATTTTGCGTCACCTTGTAAATTTAAAATTTATTCTAGCCCATGACAAATCTTAAGTTATTTTTTACCTACTTCAATTTTTAATTTTTGAATGGCAAATTTAGTTTTAAAAAAGAACAACTTTTTTAACTCCATACAATTAAAAAAGCTAAAATTCATTCATTTAACCAAAACGAATTTTTTTTATTATTATTTCTTATGGTTCCAGGGAAAAAAAGACCGCTGAACAAAGCAATGCAGTAGCTTAAATATTTGTGGTAAGAACTTATGAATCACTTGTTTGTCATATTAAATTAACTATTTAGCTCAAGGCTTCACAGACATACAACACACTTTTTATTTACCTGTAAGTTTTTCCCAAATAAATTAACTTTCCGTAAAATTCAGTCAACTACTAAATGTGCACCACTGCCACGCGATTCAACTACTGATAATGCCTTCGAATTGCTGTTCCTTTTATATTGCGAAGTCTACACGATTTCTGGATGGTGAATCCGATTGCATTCAGGCTAATACGCAACAACAATGATAAAAATACCAATGGCAGTGGTAATCGGACAACGGAAGCGGTTATTGCGGTAGCTATGAAATCTGACAAAGCCGTGTCTTTTAAGGGTTGAAAAAAAAAAAATCACGGTAACCAAAAAAACACACACATAACGCGAATACACCGCTAAATGGTATCTATATTCTGCTGTAATGATGTTGTGGTATTGCAAATAAACATCGTTTTGATATTTTATTAAAATCAAATGCTAGATGCTGAAGCCACATGCCTGCTTAATCAACTCAAGAAAGTTTTAAACATCTGGTTGCATTCATACTTGGAATGAATAATTTTGTTTTTTAATAAATGCTTTCAAACGATTTTTTTTCTTACGCACGTGTATGTGTGTGTGTATTTGTGATATCGACATTGACAGTGACGACAACTGACAGTTTGTTAATTAGAATTGGTAACTGTTGTTTATTTACTTACATTTCTATTTGCTTTTTTATCTCTATTAGCGCTGATGCCCCAGTGCACTACAGTTTATATGCAAATTTGTTAACAAATAAAATAATAAACAATTTGACCAACTTTTGTAACAGTTTATATGTAATAAGTATTGTAGTAAAGGGTCTCTCAAGTTCGAGCTGCTTCATATATTTCGAATGAGAATTCGTTATCTATTAATTGACATACCATATGAGCGATTCCATGCGAAGTGATCCAAATATTTAAGCATTGACGTAAACTTTTTTCAAAATTTGTTTACTTGCAGGCTTGAGTATAGAACTGACAAAATTTTGAAAACAGTTTATTAATTTAAATTTATTAATTCAATACCAAAAATGATGACACAGAGTTTTTAAAATGAAATACTTTTGTTTATTTTTAAATTTTAAATTTTTTTTAAATACATTTGTAACTTATAGGATTAAATATACTTAAAAATTTCTTCAAACACTAAATTTTGTTAGTAAAAATTTTTGGCAAAAATATTTCTTCAAAAACAAATTTTAATTTATTTGTAACCTTTAGGATAAAATATACTTAAAAAAGTTTTTGAAACACTAAAATTTATAATTAAAATTTTTTGGCGAAAATATTTCTTGAAAACACTCCCTTCTAAAAATTTGTTTCCAATTTTTGTATTAATAGTGTAGACTGCGGCTCAATAATAACTTCGATTTTTCAAATGGCCCTCCCATAACTTTCGAGTTATGTTCAAATACGTACAGCGGGATATAATTAAGGAAAATTAATTGCCCTTTACTCCCTTGAGTGCGTGTATTTTATGCTTTTCCACAAATGAAGGAACCTACCGAAGACTGCTCGGTGGCAACTGCTATTTGAAAAAAAAAAATGTTTTAATCATTTGGTGTTTCATGCCTGGAGCTCAGTCCTGGCCACTACTTAATGGTAGTCACGTACCGAATCCATCCCGCTACGTCAGCTGCCGCGACTGCCTACTAGTACGTATTCTTCTGTTCAAATTTTTGAGGAGTGAAGATGATTAAGTTTATAATTGGGATTCTATCTCGGTGACTTTTGCTGAATGTTCTCTTTTTTGCTTATTCATATAAAATCCATTTATGAGGTGACCGAAAATAACGTATGACAAAAAATGTAATTATTGTTAAAAAAGTCACCTTAATGCTATTGCATGTAGGAAAGAAAAATTATAAAAGTGTTACACAATATTTTGTGGTATTTCATTTTCTTCCTAGAGTGTGCGGAATAATTTATTGCAAGACCACAGTTTTATGACAAATTTTGTGGCAAGTTCCCTGTTGCATGCTTCATTTTGAGGCAAGTTCGATTCTCTATTCTCCATTACAAAATAATTAAAAACAATAATGTGGAATAAGAATTTAATTTTATGAGCTAAAAAATTATTAATTTTCTTAGATTTTTTTGGTAAAAAATGGGAATACACAATATATATGTATATATATGTATATAATTGGCGCATACCACCTTTTCGGGTGTCTGGCCGAGCTCCTCCTCCTATTTTTGCCGTGCGCCTTGATGTTGTTCCACAAATGGAGGGACCTACAGTTTCAAGCCGACTCCGAACGGCAGATATTTTTATGAGGAGCTTTTTCATGACAGAAATACACTCGGAGGTTTGCCATTGCCTGCCGAGGGGCGACCGCTATTAGAAAAATGTTTTCATTAATTTTGCTTTCACCGAGATTCGAACCAACGACCTCTCTGTGAATTCCGAATGGTAATCACGCACCAACCCATTTGGCTACGGCGGCCGAAAATAACAATTTGAAAATATTTGTATGGAAATTCCATATGCGAGTAATAGTAACGAGCTATGGAAATTAGTTCAAAGATGTTAAATCGAACGATCTTAGTACCGAAACTCCTGCAGAAATTCACAAAGTTATTACTAATGGGAGTTTCTGTTGTAATAAATTCCGAATTTCTTTGGTTGTGTGAACTCTACATTAGTCCTGTCAAAAAACTGATCGCACAGGTCGAAAAAAGTTCACCGCTTGAAGGCGTGTTCGACTCAAAATCCATATCTTGACTTCCTGTTTCTTTACGATGCCTCCAAATTGCAATTATTTTCTCAATTTTCCTGCTAAAAATTGCTTCACCAACAAGTTTATTAACAACTACACATATATTGTAATATTTAAAATCACATATCACGAATATTCAATACTTTAAAAATCTCAAAAAAACCTTGTTAATATGCGGGTCGTTTGAAAAGGCCGTGCAAAGTCAGAGAGATGGTATTGTTGTCCCATATTAAGGCTATGTTTACTTAGTAGTATAGCTTCGTGTCGGGTGATTTTCCGTTTTCATCACGGCAATTCGCCAGCTCACGCTTCTGCAGTTGTGCTCGCAAAATTAATGGAAATTGGGTTCCAACTCAATTCACAACCCCCATATTCTCCAGTCTTTTCTTCCCCAAGATAGGGCTAGCGGAAAAAATATTTTATTCAAACTAATAATTCAATTCAGAACTGGACCAATTCTATTATTATGAAGGGATCAACAAGCTAGAATAGCGTTGGACGAATTGTATAAGCCTAAAACAATGGAAAAGATAGTTGATCAGTATATGAGGGAATACAATCTAGCTAAATTCCCACTGCTTCGACTTCAATTTGCCTATCAACAGGGAAAATCCACTGAGACTGCAATACACAGCCTGGTAACAGTTATTGAAAAGGCTATTGAGTCCAAACAGATAGCTCTATGTGCATTTATTGACATATCAGGAGCTTTTGATAACACCTCCTATGAGGCAATCTATAATGCCCTATATCTAAAGGAGGTACCTGAACCCATCACTAGATGGGTAATATTCATGCTGAAATCTAGGACGATCAGCACTGAACTAGGAGGAACAATCAAATCGATTAAAGCCACAAGAGGTTGCCCTCAAGGTGGCGTACTCTCACCTCTTCTGTGGACTCTAGTCATAGATGAACTTCTCCACAAACTGAATAACCTAGGATTGCACACTCAGGGTTACGCTGATGACCTAGTAGTTTATGTATTAGGCTGACATGAGGAAACCATTTCGGATCGCATGCAGCAAGCCCTTACAATAATAAACAAATGGTGCACGGAAAAAGGGCTCTCCATCAACCCATCCAAAACAACTCTTGTACCGTTTACTAGGAGAAGGAACATAAATCTCAAATGTCCGACCCTTAATAGAACAACACTTGAACTCTCGACAGAAGCGAACTATCTTGGCGTTAGTCTTGACAAAACGCTTACGTGGAACTCCCATATTGAGAGAGTTACTTCAAAAGCCACAAGGGCATTCTTTGCCTGTACAAGGCTTTTTGGCAAGACATGGGGACTAAGCCCTAGAATGACCTTCTGGACATTCACCACAGTTGTAAAACCCATAGTCACCTATGCATCTTTAGCATGGTGGCCCAAGGTCAAGCAAAGAAAGGCGGCAAACGAATTAAGCAAACTGCATCGCCTGGTATGTGTTGGCATTACAGGGGCTATGAAAACGTGTCCCACGGATGCATTGGGTGTGCTCCTGAACATACCACCGCTTCCAATTCTAATTGAAAGGGAAGCTCGCTCGAGTGCCTTAAGACTAAAAGGTATATCTGAACTTAAAAGTGGGAACATGAAAGGACATTTAAAGATCTTAGAAGACTTCCTACACAGTCCCATTCTTCATAGGGATGATATACTATCACCCAAACCAATACTCTTCAGGAACTTCCAAGTTATAATCAACGAACGAACAGACTGGAGAACTAACTCTATCACTTTCAGACCTGGCTCCCAGCTATGGCTTACTGATGGGTCCAAATTGGAAAATGGTAGAACAGGGGCAGGAATCAATGGGCCCAAATTCAAAAAATCGATTCCGATGGGATCCTACCCAACTATATTCCAGGCAGAAATACATGCCATCGAAATATGCGTGAGAGAATGCCTTAGGAGGAAAATGAGAGGTACTCACATCTACATACTTTCATATAGCCAAGCGGCTCTAAAAGCCCTTCTATCAACAACTATCACCTCTAAATTGGTAAATGATTGCCTAAACCTTCTAAATACGTTAGGAAACCTCAACACAGTAACACTATGTTGGATTCCGGGACATGAAGGACATGTGGGAAATGAAATGGCTGATGACCTTGCAAAACAAGGAGCAAATATGCAACTTACTGGTCCTGAGCCTTTCTGTGGACCAACAAAAGGCCACATAAATGAATTCCTTAGGAAATGGGAAGAAAGAAAACTTGCCGCACACTGGCTAAACTGTGCCGGTTAGCGTCAAGCTAAACTATTCCTAAGTCCCAACAAAGGAATATCTGACAAACTTCTCTCACTAAACAGAGTAGATCTGCGTCTTTTAACTGGATACCTTACTCGTCACTGCAGCCTGAGGTACCATCTAAATAATATTGGTCTATCCGAGACCAATGTCTGCCGCTTTTGCGAAATGGACATAGAAAGCTCAGAACATGTGCTTTGTGAATGTCCTGCGTTGGGCAGACAAAGACTTCACCACCTTGGTGGTACCGTAGTATCTCCATGCAATCTTTGGAACAACAAACCCAAAACTGTGCTAAAATTTCTAAAAAGCCTAAAACTCTAGGGTTACAAAATAGGCTTTTCACAATAGATCAATTCTGGTCGCAGTGCGTAATGGCCTTCTAATAATAATAATAAGCCTAAAAGGAGAGTATGTGGAAAATAGAAATGGTTTACCCCAAACAATTAAATAGTTTTTTATTTTGTACGGACTTTTAATGCGATATTATTCAATATTATAATCCGTTAACGCTAAGTGCATTTTCAGCTGCCTTATTGAAAAAATCTGACTCAATAATGCCTACAGAATGTCATACGAGCGAAATATAAATGGTGTTCAACGTATTGCCGTGGATTTCACAATGCCCAAAAAATGGTAATATTATTGGTTTATGTATGGAAATGAGCTTCGTGTGAGAATATTTTTATAGCTTTAGTGCTTAAATTATATTTATCTGATTTTTGAGCGTAATCGATTTCAATTTAGTAAATTATAAATTTTCAATTTAGCGTTTGTCAGAATATACAACAGTCAAAATAATACTCTGCTAAAAAAGAATCTCGTACTTGAAGGGCCCTGTATGAATGCCATGATGATGGTATGGTAGGCTGGTATGGTAGGCTGATTAGTAACTGTGCTCCTATTCATTATAAACTCAATAACTCATCAGGAGGATGATTACTTTTGGTACTTAGAGGATTGTGAATTTATACCCAGTTCGAGTTTATCAAACAGCCCCCTCAAATGAGAGGGTATTAAATCTGCGTGTGGTATTAGATCTGAAGTGACATTCCGGCTCGCTTAGGCCAACTATTAGTGATAATAAAATTACTTTTGCATTTAAGCCCTCTACTTGTTCAATTTCATTCCTGGTGTAATGTTTCGCGATATTTCACGCCAATCACGATAGCCACTTTCACTGGTATTCCCTTAATGCTTATTTCCGAACCGCTTGTCCACGAGATTGAAATTCATTTGAAGTCGCTAATATCGGTGAAATATCATTTTGAGTGGGTTACTATGAAATGAGTATCAAAATAATTTGATGCCTTCACTGATAACTAGTGGAACCGATCTGGATTTTCAGGGATATATTGATAAGCGGCTAAAAGCGTATACTGGCACTTCAACGATATCAATTAGCTGAATGTTGATTAACTGACTAGAATTTCATGAATGCCTAATGCGTCACTAGTAATTATTTTAGATATCAAACGGAATCCCCTGAATCCATTATTTTAGATATCAAACAGAATTTGGAGTACTTTGATAATCGTGCCCCAATGGCTTGGTTATGGCAGATTTATTTTTATTTGCTGTTTTTGTTGTGCATTGTATACTTGTATAAATAAAATATATGTAAGTAGTAGGGCGTAGAGATCGTTCCTAGAAAGATTAACACCACAGTGATAGAAAATGTTTTCCTGATAGTGGTGATGGGCATCACTAAGCAAGATATCTCGGAGTACTGTTAAAGATTATGAGATTATGTTTATGAGTTAAACCATTATTTCTTTAAGTTCTGAGTCTTTTTCGCTTTATTTCGAAATCCACATACACCCGCGAAGTTATTGTTATATATGTATTCCTTTAACTCCTAGTGTATTCGGATGCGTGACTCCTTCCTTGAGCTTTTCAAGACTAGAGAAGCGATGGCTGTCAACAGGACAAGTAAATTGTTATTGTTAAGTCATCACATATTGAAAAGTTTTCGTTATTCATTTTCATTCTTTATTCTTTATAAAAATATCGCTAATTCTATAACAAATACCATAAGAATCCAAGTCTCAAACTTTGTACAACTTTTTCAATGTTTTAAGCTCAATAAAAAGTCTAAAAATTCCCTATAAAGCCAGCGAAAGATGAATAAAAACGAAAACTTTAATCGCGTTTTTCTCGAAATACGTTTTTTTCGCGCTGTCGAAAATAACTCTAAAAGTAATCAAAATATCAACTTAACATTTTACAGGGATATTCTTTAATATATTGGACTTTTCATGTACCCCAAGATTTATATTAATTATCACTAAAAATATTGTTTTGATGAGTGTTTATAAAAAAGTGTAATTTTTTTATTTTTTACTTCAAATTTTAATTTTTCGTTTTGTTTCGTTAAAATTAGGTAAGTGCAAAGCAGAATAACTTATTTTAATGAACATTTTTTGTCTGGTTGATTTCAGTTGATTACAAGAGGCTGTACATTCCACGGCGCATATTGTAATAGCCACGTTTTTTTTATTTCAAACAAATTGTTGTATATTTACTTAAGCATGAACATTAATATGTAATTTATTTGAAGATAATAAATACTCTCAGTTTTTCGTAAAAAATGATTGACCAACTCTCTGTCTGGAGGAACTTTCGTTAAGTTTAATAAATGCTAGTCTCGAACAGCTCAAAACTCACGTCGATTTCTGATAATTTTTTCATTTGCGGGTGTTGCGTATTTCCTTCATATAACGAATCATCAGGGGGAAAATTATCAAAAATTAACGAAAATCTTGAGTGCCTTCAAACTCGCACTAAAATTTAATGGGCTATAAAACTGCGTACATAATTTTTTTAGTGTTTCTTGTTTTAAGTTTGATAAAAAAATTTGGAATTTTTATAAATTTTGGACAAAGTTTGAGTCTTGGACTATTATAGTCTTTGTTATACAATTAACTATATTAAAAAAAAATACTTGAAATTAAATAGAGTCAACACCTTTCAATATGTAGTACCGTTATATTAATTTCAAAGGTTTTAATAACATTCATATCAGATAAGGTCAAATTTTCGATAACTTACCCTATGATCAAAAAATACCGGGAAGATGATGTTGACTGTTTCTTTCGTTTGCCAAGCCATTTGAAGCGTTTGGAAGAGATGCTCTACGTCGCAAACGGCCGGAAATGTGGGCAAACAATTATTGGATTTTGCATGATGATAACGCGCCAAAATTGTGCTGGATTTTTTGACCAAACACCAAGTAAATACCATCGTGCAAGCACCGTATTCACCTGATATGACCCCGTGCGACTTCTTTTTGTTTCTCAAGTTGAAGTTACCACTTCGTGGAAGGAGCTTTTAGCCGATAGAGGAGACAAAAGAGAATGCGACGAAGGCCGTCGGCCTACCAGGGGTGCATGGAGGACTGGGTTAAACGTTGGCACATGTGTGTTGCTTTAGACGGGTCATATTTTGAAGGAGATAAAATGAATTTGCTTGAAATTTAACTCTGTTTTGTTTTATTTAAACATTCTCGATACTTTCTGATCATAGGGTATGTCGATTTTGAGAGCAATATTATAATTTCGTGATTGAACAGGGTCAAGAGTTAAAAAGATGAAGACAACTTACAAATGATTGAAAAGGTGAAAATCGCTTAGCGACTAAACCGGGCTTCACATTGGATATGATTGAATTTCCCACTCAAGGTTTAAGGGCTTCTGCCGCAACGTTCAAGATGTGTGAGGCTTGGCGCTGTTTTGATGGAACACCACTACTTTCATATTGCTCAATTCCCTATGGGTCTGACCGGCAAGTGTTTTTTTATGGAAGCTTTTTCATGGCAGAAATACACTCGGCGGTTTGCCATTGCCTGCCGAGAGGCGACCGAAGAAAAAACTTCTCCTATCATTTGGTGTCTCAGGCACGGAGATTCGAACCTGGGCACTACCGAATATCAGTCACGCACCAATAGGCAATAGAAGAAGTGTTCACATGCTGGTCCGACGCTACCACTTCCATGACTTTTTAAAGGGACCGATACCTGTAAAATTTCGAAAAAAACATTTTTTTTTTGTTTTTTTCATAAAATGTTAATATAATCCTTTAAGAATATGCCAAAAAAAATTTTGGAACGTAAATTGAAGTATTTTTTATATTATACATCGTCAACCGTGACGTCTCTATTCTTTGCGTTGTAGCGCTGGGAAAGGTATATCTACGTTGGATTCAAACTTTAGACGCGTTTTTCTCAAAACTATATTTTTCGAATTGGAGTATACGATAACTCGAAAAGTTATTGACCGATCTCCCTGAAATATTGCACACGTCTTTTTTATGATATTACTTTCTATGCGAATTTACAAGTTTTCGACAATTTTTCGAAAAAATAATTTTTTCTAAGCAAAAATAGAAGGAAAATTCAATAGTATAACTGTATGCCAATTTTGAAAAAAGTATATTGAATTCTTCTTTTGAAATAATTTTAATGGAAATCAGGGAAAATATGGCCGTTTACAGGTACCTGTCCCCTTAAAGAAAATAATTGCCCAAAAAAGCTAAATTTTTTCTAAATTTCAATCGTTTTTAACCATAACATCGGTGAAAAATGTCAACATTTCTTTAAGCCCATTTTCGCCCGTTTGAGTTTGAATTTAGACAATGTTCAAAATTTTAGCGATACAGAATACCATAAGTTTAATATGGAATGGCTGATTTTTGGCCAATCAACCAGAGACGATTCAAGTGTTGAAACTTAAAAACTAAAATTCGCGAAAGTGTATTAAAACATTGGACTTAAGGGGGTAGTATGGTTAATTCGGTGTAAAACAAGCATATTTTTCGAAATTTTTTTTGTCGACACAGTTGATTTATTCAAAATTTTAAAATTACTTCATTATAAAGTCATATTTAAAGAATATTGTGTGAAATTTTCATTGATTTTTATGAAGAAATGAGTTGGTGGCAGCGAATCTTCGCGGACGTCTCATAAAAAAGTTTTATTGCGGTGTCCCTCAGAACTCATTACTGGATCAACTAAAATCAAAAAACCAAATTGATTTCATCAGCTAATAAAGTTTCGCAGGTAACAACGTCGAATTTTTGTTGTTTTAAAATATGACAAAATTAAAAAAAAAAAAAAAAATCGACGTCATTACCTCGTGAATAAAGTAAAGAAACAAAAAAACCAAATTTGAAAAGAATCGGTGCAGTAGATATGAATCTACAGTGGACACCGACCGTAAAAAAGGCAAGTGTGAGAAAAACGCGTTTAAAGATTTTCGGCACCGTGAAATCCGGTTGGAGAGGTAGATACTTAATCCTTTGTGTCTTTGTCAATTTTACTCTAATGCACTTCAAACTTTCACACAATAATCTTAAGATGTTATAGAATAATTTAAAAAAAAAAAAAAAAAAAAAAAAAAAAATATCATACTACCCCCTTAAAGAAGGGTATACGGTAAAGCCAGCCATAGGAATCATTTGAATAAAATCGTGTTTCGTGGCATAGTATAAATTTAAAAAAAAACTTCTTTGAAAAATATTTAAGCTTCTATTGTTCATAGGAGAATTAAATTATGTTTTAAACGTTAGATGAACTACCCTTTATGTACTTACGTGAATTGTCACAGTTCATCACTTTTAAAAATAAAATAACGAAATACTGATTCGAATATATTTATTACACATCTAGTTCATAACAGTAATTAATAAAATAATAAACTTTGCTCCATAAGTTTTAAAAAGTATTAGTGGTGTGAGCACCGATGTGACTTTGTTCACTGCACAATCATTGCATTCGATATTCCTTCCTTGATATCCTGGTCATATTTGTGTCTCACATTTTAGCCTTATTCAACATACATGTGTGTAGTAGTGGTTCTATTACTACACTTAATTTGGTCATCATACAATAATTTAAAAGACTTCACCCATCACCTTATACTCAATGGGGCGTGCCTGGTTAGTGCAAGGGAAAGTGAAGCAAGTTCATACATAGGAAAAATATATATAAAATTTTAGACAAAGGTTCGCTGTAAAATTATAGTTAATTTTCAAAATATATACCTGATCTGTATTTTCCAATGAGTGCTGCTGTAAAAGCTGTAACAATGGTGAACGCTTGCCGAACCTGTAGATGAAAGGCAAGAACAAGAAATAAATTAATCGATTACAAAATGTTGTGTTAATTATACGCCATGGTACACACATGGCTTAATGTGTGTTCACAATTACAGCAGCGGAATATATAGGAAAGTGTTGACTAGTTACTTTTTTATTTTTTTACAAAAATGTAATTCATGCTACAACAAAAACCATATAACTTTAAACTAAAAAATGCGTACTCATTCAATTTTGGAATACTACTGTGGCCCATTTAAAGTGGTTCATAATTCAAGTTGATTTTTTATCTTATTTTGTTGGCATTATGTATTTTTTCTGAATGCACGAACGATTTTTTGTTTATGGAGAAGTTTACTAGTATCCAGTTGCCTTCTAATGGCTCTATTTTCTGGTGGCGTTAACCACTCTACAAAGGCTAATGAAAAGATCATAAAAATGCTGCTTTTGTGTTTTGGTTCACTCGTCATTGATAAAAACTGTAAAAGTACATACATAGCTTATTGGCTCTGCGGGACTATTATTTTCATAACGAAATACAATTTCCTAGAGGAAGAAGTTAAGGAGTTAAGTGCCAAGTGCGCTTATCGGAATAAGTGATGCACATAGGGCCACAAGTTGGTTAGGCTAAAAAATATTTGGCTTTAGAGTAAGCTCACTCAAAGGTTCTCATAAATAGATTATAACCACAATTGGGCGAGGCATAATTTTAAAAAATCCGGTTAACTGGTGAAAGATCATTCATTCCAAAAGACTAATATTATTAATTATTGTTATAAACTTGTTATCAGCCATAATTTTCGACATCGAGATCCGACTGTAGTACTTAAGGCAGAGATAGACTTCATTTATGTACTCAGAATCAACCAAATGATCACTCAATAGTAGTAACCATACCTTTCTTTCGAAAAATCATTACTGTGTAAGTAGTTTTAAAGGCAATAGGAACAGCTTCGAATTGGCAACGCCGGTGTTAAATTTTAAGTTTTAACATCTTTATGTATATAATTTATTATGAGTGCTTCTTACCTGGCTCGTGCTCTATCTCCATAGTACGTGTCTAGGTCCTGCAGATATTTGAGCGCATCCGCCATATTGCTGATGTCATTGTTGCGTGGCAAACGAGAGTTGTTGGCTAACGCATTTTGCGCGGTCAGAAGAGCCAAAGCAATAACTATGAGGAAACTGTAACGCATCATAGCTGACATTTCTTTAAAACCAGTAAAAATATTTGTTAGTTAAAAAAATATATATTCATGTACATATAAATCAAGTAAATATACAATAAACAAACTAAAAATAGCAAGAGAATTTTTTTAGTGTGAAATATCACCTTGACAACGAGCATAGCTTTAAACTGTTTGATCGATACCTTAGGATTTATTTTATTTTACCCCAAACAATATCCTCCAAGCTTTAACCTTTTGGGCACAGATTGAGAAATTTGAGGGCAAAACAAATAAATCCAATTTATAACACAAGGCAAATTATTAATTATTTTGATGCGAGAGACATTTTTGCAAAAGGATTATTAAAAAGTTCTCCATCCCATTGATCAAAATCACTACTTTCTTCAAAACTGTCGCTTTCACTTTAGTAAAATATATACTTTTTTTCTGCCATTATTGGGCTGTATACCCCAAATAAGGTTCATCACAATTCTGAAATTATTTGCTCTGTTGCTACAGATTAAAATTACTCTCAAATAAACAAGAATGAACATGTTAAATATTGCCTACATTGACATATCAGAACATCAAGCATTTCTTTGGCCAATTGCGGACATGACGATCTGGTAGGTCAAATTTACCCAATGTCTTAAGCGTAACATTAACTCTATTCAAATTTTGCATTTAAATGCTGAAAATCCCACGAAACTGCTATTATATAAAATTTCGTAACCTCTCTTTTACATAGCATTGAGTTGACTGACA
>JAYXIM010008223.1:0-112379 GCA_037575425.1 Anastrepha fraterculus | reverse complement strand
ATGGAGAGAACGAGAAGAATATTAAAATTTTCTTTAGAACGATTTATAATTACAAAGATTTTTTTTCTTTAATGTAAATATGTATTTATTGTTTTAATGACCCGGTAGTGGCGTCAGAGTTACAAAGCCTAATGCTAATTTTTGATGGCAGTTTAGAAGTTGCGCGATATTTTTTATGGGAATGTTTTATTTCGAGCATACATTCTGTCAAAAAAGTACTGGGAATTGATTATTTGGTAACTTCAGATTTCAAAGATAGTCAAAATTAAAAAAAAAAAAAACGCAAATAAAGAAGAATTATCTAGGCATTATTTGCAGTATTCGTCGAAAAACGTTAGATTTGTGGAAAAAAATTCATGGATTTCACTCCACAATAAGGTGCTATTTCACAAGGCTATCACTGTGAAAGATATCAGACCATGAACTCAACAAATATCAATGGGCCACCACTGCATACTCCTGACATTCATCAGGCTGATTCTTTTCCTCTTTGCAAAACTCTAGTTATCACTTCGAGGCATCTGTTTGCGGTCGATATAAGACATACAAAAGAATTCGCACGCGTACCGAAGTCGATTCGAGAAAGTCCTGTACAGAAAAAATTGCGATTGGAGCTCGCCAGTCCAAAATTGGTGTTTTTCAGCAAATGCCAAATGTGCGATTATTTGACGTTTCTAAAATTCTGGCCTAGACTCTCGAGATTCATTCATCTTATTTTCGGTCAGAATTTAATGGACTCTACTTCAGGATTTGTAGAGATTAAATGGGTGGTGAAATCTACTCAATACATGTCTTTTTCAACTGCTTATTGCCAAATTTGGCGCTTACACCGTTCATCCATAGTAGACGTTCTGCAACAGTGGTTGAGTCTACTATGGCGCAAATAGCTGATAGGCAAACCTCATGGTGAAACAAATTTAGAAGGTGTGGCTAATATCAGACCGTTAACCGGCTCTCAGCGAATTTGAAAGAATCAGCTGATGGACTGACATAACGGAGGTCATGACACCGTTTTTTTTTTTAAGAAAGAACTAAGACTGTGTCAGTGACATACAAAAAAATTAGCCCAGTGTTCACGCATCTTACTTCATTGCCACCTGAACAGCGACTGATTGGACGAGTTTATGAATACGTATGAAATGAGTGGGCAGAATTCTGCTACCGAGTGTCCCTGACGTGATATGGCATCCGAATTTACTCGCTCAATTTCGTTTTTCATCATAGCTAAAGGCCAAACCTGGTTATCTATCATCCTTGGGCCCGAGTGCATGGTGAGAAGGTTTTTAGAGATCAGACCGTTAACCGGCTTCTGAAGGAATCAGCTGATTTGCTGACGTAACCGGGGTCATGACGTATGTGGCCTAACTCTTCTCCAACTGCTACATGTGCATACATCTGTGTAATGACAGCTTTGAAGTCTTACATATATTGAATGAGAAATCCGGTGTGAGTTCCTACGAATCGGACCAGCGTGAAGTGTTTACCTAGGCACCTGTTTCGACAGATATCATTAACAACAGTTCTATAGATCTGAAGAAAACACCCTATACAAGAATATATGCAGGTGTGTCATACTTTTAATTTGTAATCTCACTGTGCTGTGAGGGAGGGATATGTAGAATACTCGCGTTGATTAGAGCAAATATTTGCGTTTATTTGGCTTTGAGGTTTTGCTTACTTTTTTATTTTCCGAGAATCGCAGCTAAACATCTGCTTAAATTTGGTGAAAACTTTAAACCCTCACATTCACAATTTTGTTGATGTGAAGCGCTAAATTTTTATTTCGAATGTATGTATTTATATGTATGTATGTATATTAGGGCGGGTCGATTTAAAAATCGCTCATTGCTCTGTGAAAATCGTATTCTAGGAATCAAAATAAGAAACTTTGCCGAAGGAACCATACCTCTAAAACGAATTCTGATGTCCCCCAATTTGGGTCGAACGAAAAATCCCACTTTGACCCATTACGAGTGGTCCAATCGAGTCCAAATGTATGACCGACCCCCACTAACTTTGGACGGCCGATCCACTCATGCCAGTTGCACACCCCCTGGAACTCCCCTGGGGGATTCCCCATACAATCATTTCAAAATATCACCATTTTTGGCCTTTGCATGAGAAAAGAAACTAAAAAGTTCGATCCAAATTGGGGGACATCAGAATTCGTTTTAGAGGTATGGTGCCTTCGGCAAAGTTTCTTATTTTGATCCCTAGAATATGATTTTCACAGAGCAATGGGCGATTTTTTTGCCTCCCCACAAATCGACCCGGCCTAATGTATATTTATAACAACAAATGCTCGGAGAACAGAGTGCGATAAATTAAAGTTTTAGAAGAAACGGAAGAAAAAAGAATCGGCTGAATAAAAGTGAAATGTTTTTAACAAAAACAAAAAGGATAGAATTGTTTAAAAGACACAAATATGAAAAGAGACTAAATCTATTTATTAAATTGAAAATAAAAAAATATCAATACAATCGATTCACACCTAAAGCAGCAGATTACTGAAAATTTAAAAGTTGGACTATTAGTAAAATTTTACAAAACTTTGTATAAAGGGATCACTTCTAAGTGATACGTAGATATATGCCTATATTTACGAAACCAAAATAATTACTCGAAGCTGGGAATCATTGCCCTGCTTCTGACCACTCTGCGGCATCCTGCTAAAAGGCAAAACCAATTAAAATCAAGAAAGTTTTGTAAATACTTGTAAAAGTGATAGCCGCTTGATCCTAGGTCTGGATTGTACGACACATGCGTTAGAATTTTCCATTCAAGCTCTCGAAGCTTCTGGCGCATCATTAAAATTGTATGAGATCCGGTGTTGGATTGCTGAAATACAACACCTTTTCTGTTTCACAATTTTATCCGCGTTTGGTTGATCGTTTGCTTCAATCTGGTTAGTTCGGAGGTTCGAATTGAGTATTTAGCAAGACGGGAGCAGCTCATGTGGATGAATCCCTTCCAATTGCATGCAATCCCCAATCCCGTTTAACCAGGCTTGTCGATCGTTCGGATTGGTTCGCTGCGATTCAGCCACTAAACCATATTTCTGGACTATTGTTTTCGTATGAGACCAATTTTCCATCGCCAGTCTCCATACTTTTCAAAATTAGGTCAACTTCATATGTTAAAGATTCAGCAAGGAATCGCAGACATCCAATTCGGTTCAAAAGTGTGACACTCATTCATCAAACTTCTTCTTAGACCAGTCTTAGACAAATGATTGGAAATGGACAAATATTCAAAGCTTGAAAAATGATACTGCTTTCCGTACGATATTGGGACCATAAAAATCATACTTTTTTGCCAGTCTCATATTTCGACTTTTCGCTTAACCGTAAAGGTGCCGCAGAACGTATTGAATTCTCTCCAATTTTATCCCCATTTTGGAGTTGTATAGCACACAACTGGCTTCACCAAACAAAAAATGGTCAAACAACCTTTTTGTAAGTGTAATATCCTTTTGAATCCTTGATATTATATCACGCGATGTATACGTAGCTAACTGAAGATATCCATCAGGAAATAGTCAGGCCAAAACAAAAAATGGGTAGATGCAGTTATCGACGATCTCAAAGAGACGAGCGTGCTAAACTGGTGGCGCTTGTTAGCGGATTAAGAAATCTGGAGGAAGATACTTCTTCACCTTCAAGATAGGTCTTCATGCTAAGGAAGAAGAAAAAGGAGAAGAAGAAAGTGAAGCTTTGAATTGCGCTCATTTTGGCATTTGTGATAATAAAAAATCAGATGAACCAGCAAAGTTTGCCACCAAAGCGCCTCTCATTACTGTATTATTCTACAACAATAAAGACATCGAAAAAGCTGCCAAGTCGATAGTAGCCAACATCAGCATACAAATTTGGAATAATTACACCCATTTTTACAAACATTTTAACCTCAATAAAATTCCTCCTTTCTGTCCACAACTGCATCACGTCGAGAAGCCGTCGCCTTTATCAGATTCCGAATTGGTCACACTAGGCTAACATACAAATGCTTATTCTAATAAACGGGCAAAACTCCGTGCGTACTGTGCAATAATAAAAACGTGTCAGTCAGCCACCTCACAAGTCAATGTGCAACAGCTCGAGACACGGCAAATTCGATTGGAATCTCCAATCTGCGAGATTTATTATACAGTCAATGAAACAAACTTAAAAATTTTAAAAAGAAGCAATATTTTTTATGAAATAGTAATAACTATTTGCTCATTTAACTATATAAGACAAGCAAGGACTAGTTGAAGGCCTTAGCTGCTGGTGCTAGAAATTAAAATTTATATTTGTAATGTATTTACTTTTTTAAATTAATTATCATACTAATAATAGTTTGAGGTGCATGAAAAATCGCGTTGAATTAAAAAATAATAATAATTTTTGATGGAGGGAAAGGTCAACACTGAAAGCAGAAGCGAACGTAGAAAATTTGTTCGAAAAAGCTTCACTCAAAAGCTAACTGCTCAGATTTTACCATTTTTCCTACCTTAGAAAGCCATGAGTGGGGGATGGTTGTGTGTAACTCTTATATTAGCTGAGTGTATCTACCTGTTTTTAGTAAAAAAAGAAAAGTTATTTATTAAAAAATAGACATAGGTATCACAGCATGGATATCAAGGCAATTTTTTAGAAAAACTTGTTTCAAACATATTTTTTGTAGTTTGTTCAGCTCAGCACATTTCAACTCAGTATTTTTTATAAAATTAAGGAATTGATTACAAAAGTAGATTAATTCTTCTTCTTCTTGATTGGCGCGATAACTGCTTTCACGATTTTGGCCGAGTTTAACGTCGACGCCAAAGTGTAAAGGTTCAAAAATCTTCCGCAGAATCTTTCTCTCAAACACTCCAAGCGTCGCTTCATCGGATGTTGTCATCGTCCACGCTTCTGCGCCATACGTTAGGACGGACCTGATGAGAGTCTTGTAGAGTGTTAGTTTTGTTCGTCGAGAGAGGACTTTACTACTCATTTGTCTACTTAGTCCAAAGTAGCACTTGTTGGGAAGAGAGATTCGACATTGGATTTCTAGGCTGACATTGTTATCGGCATTAATGCTGGTTCCTAAATATACAAAGTCTTTTACAACCTCGAAATTATAACTGCCAACAGTGACGTGCCTGAGCGATTAAGTTCTGCGGCTCGTACGATCCTCTCCAACATCAGGTTAAAGAAGTGACTCACCCTGTCTGCCATATTAGTTTTGTGGGGATACCAAATCCAGACATCGCGGCATACAGATAACTCCTTTTCGTACTGTCGAATGCAGCTTTGAAATGGACGAAAAGATGGTGTGTGTCGATTTCCCATTCGTGGGTATTTTCCAAGATTTGGCGTATTGTGAATATTTGGTCGATGGTGGAATTTCCAGGTCTAAAGTCACACTGATAAGGTCCAATCAGTTGGTTGGCTTCACACAATACGCTCGCTAGAACCTTATAGGCGATATTTAAAAGACTAATCCTGCGGTAATTGGCACAGATCATCCTGCAGGATCGTCCTTCTTATGGATTGGGCAGAGCACACTTAAATTCCAATCGGCAGGCATGCCTTCATCCGACCATATTTTGCACCTTACCAGCTCCTCGCCGCCATGTTTGAATAGCTCAGCCGGCAGTCCGTCGGCGCCCGCGGCTTTGTTGTTCTTTAGCCGTGTTATCGCTATTCTCACCTAGTCATGGTCGAGTAACGGAACGACAATTCCGTCGTGAATAATTGGGGTATCGGGATCTTCACATTCTCTGTGACACGCGCAGCTGTCACTGCTTAACAGGTTCGAGAAGTGTTTCCTCCATAATTTAAGATTGCTCTGTACGTCAGTCACCAGTTCGCCGTCTTTGTTCATACAGGAAAACGCCCCGGTCTTAAAACCTTCTGTAAGCCACCGAATTTTCTGGTAGAATTTTCGGGCGTTGTTCTTGTTGGCCAGCATCTCAAGCTCTTCGCACTCACGTATTTCGGCCTCTCGTTTCTTCTTTCGGATAATACGTCTCTCTTCCTTTTTTAGCTCTCTGTAGCGATCCCACATGGCTCGCGTTACGCCCGATCGCAGCGTGGCTCTATAGGCGACATCCTTGCTTTCAGTGAAGGATGTACCAACGCAAAAAAAAATTAAATTTAGGTTAGTAGCAACGCCCTAGCCCTTCTCATCGAGCCCCAAAACTTATTGAACAACCTAGTAGTGCCAACAAATAAGTATTAGCATGGGTGGCACGCTAATTGGAATTGAGATCAATATAACGAAAAATTATTACTTTAATGGCGGTGCCCCTCATTTTCTAATCCAAAACGTTTGGAAATGCCTTGCAATATAAGGAATGTACAGATTCAGTTAAAAAAAGACAGTCAACTAAAGATAAAAATTTGATGTCTTTCCCTTTCAAAAATTTAATGTTTTAAAGTGTTTTATGAGTGTTAAACACATTAAGTATTTAATTTTAAACGTAAGCGAAGCGACGGGCGCAAGCTCAAGGATCTTTAAAAACTACGTTAGCAGAAGTCAATCGAAAATGTAATTGTGGTTAAAAAGCAAAGAAAATTCCTATATTGAATTGTTTTAAGTATCAAAAAACGGAAAGAAATAAAGCAATATACTTATTACTTCAAGATTATTCATATTTAAAGATCACATCGATAATATAACAACAACAAAAATCCTATTAAGTGGATACCGACATTTTTTCACTTAGCCAGGCCGAACGCATTGCGGCCAATCAGCCAGTTCATTTGCCTTCGCGCACAGATATTGCATGCAATTTTGTTTTTGTAGTAATATTTTTATAACAAAGATACATATTTCTTTGTTGTTGGCGCTAATTATTAATATTTATATTTTTTTCTGATATTTGCCTTTCTACGCGGCCAGCTGTCACTTGTTTTGTTTTTTTTTTTTACTCTTTTTAGTTTTTATTTTAGCCTTTGTTTGATAATAAATAATTTATAATAATCTCTACACAATGTTTTCACGTTTACTGATGTACTCTCTTTTTTTTTTGTCGCTCTCTCTCTCTTCTAGCGCGTCGACGCTCATTTCAGTGCTGCTGACTGCGGCTGTAATTTGCGCTCCGTGTGACTGCCGATGAATTCAGTTGGCGTGCGCAGATTAATGAATTGACATTAAGTTTTGGATCACGGATTTGGTGCGCGCAGTGTTGAAACAAAAAGGCGGTAGTGAATTTTGAATATTTGCGACAATTGAAATTTTGATGAGAAAGATGCGAGAACTTCGTGCAACGGAATGGGAATAATAATATTGATTTTGTATTCGAAATTTTAAAAAGCGGTGCAAATTATCTATGCAGAAGTGTTCTTACAGTGTTTTGCAAATGTTTGAAATTTGAGCGCAAAAGATTAATTAGAAACCATTCAAAAACTAACCTATAAACATTGCCAATAAAGCATTTGTGTGAAAAATAGTGGTGCAAAATGAAAAAAAAAATTATTAATTAAAAATTATTACAATTCTTTGAAAAAAAAAAACAAACAAAAAAATTTCCGGCGTTATGATGAAAGAACGTAATAAATCGACGTCGTTGTGTGAGTGTGTGTGAATATTTTTTAAGCGAACGCGTTGCGCATAAGCGCTTAAACAACTATAATACTCGTATAACATAACAACAACAAAACAGCAAAGTTCAAAATAAAGCTATTTTTCGAGCAGTAGCAACACTAACAACAAAATAGCGCACAACAAAATTCATAGTAGTAACAGGGGCAGTATTAAATCACTGCCTCAAGAAAAAAAAAATATCCAACTCAAGTGTAACAAAGAATTACCACCACTTCCAAGTGCTTACATACATACATACGTGCATACAAGCATACATACATATGTATGTGAAGAGCGAGTGTATGTACATATTGCAGTGTGTGCGTTTATTAGTAGTGCAGTGTCTTAGTGTTAGTGATACAGTGTATGTGCGTTTGTGTGAGTGTGTGAAGCACCAACGCAATTAACAGCCAACAATCAAGCAGCCATCATTAAACAGCTTAACGGCCTAAAGCAAAAATCATCAACCAGTCAAGCTGAGAGTCCAAATCACCAAAATTCTGACAATAAATCCGGCAGTCAGGGGGGTAATTGGTTGGTGGTTGGTGGTTCGTCGACCAAGAGGAGCAATAGCAGCAATAACGCTTCAACTCTAAGCGATAGCATAAAAGAAAAACAAAATCACTGTCTTTTTTCTGCTTTTGAACAAATTCAGCTGCACTCCTCAGCACACCGACCGCTCGCGGGCGTACCTCCAACCCAGCTATCGTCACGCAACTCTTTATCTACATACACTCAAATATACTGCGACGTCTTTTAAATGGCTTAAATATGGATATTTCAATTAGCACCTTCACCCTTCTAGCTAAGTGTAGCGGTGGCGTAGCTGCCGAACGTTTTGCCGCCGCTAAAATAAATTTCTTCGCAACAAGCATTCGATTAACGCGAGATGACACGGTAAGTTTTGTTAGCCACTAAACTGGCTCATACAGTTATGGATGTGTTTACATACATATATGTATATGTATGTATGTATATTGCCTCTTCCAGCTACTCATATTTAAAGTTTCTGTGTTTTTGTGTTATTGGCGGCGGGTGGGATGAAGGCTGCGCTGCTTGCTGCTCTATGCTCGTCATCAGCCGCAGCTCGCGAGTAATTTTTGTTACCTTGTTTGTATTTCAACAATGTGTATCTGATAGCCGGCGCTGCATAAAATATAATACGTACATATATGCACATACACTCGTAGATATATAATACATATATAAATACGTACGTCTTTTCAATACATCCATACACACATTTAATTTGAGTATGTATTTTTTGATTTATTTGTGCTTTTGATTTGCAGCGACCGCCGCTGCTGCTTTCCTTTTGTTACTGAAAATCTGTTTTGGGGGAAAGTTTGCATATTTATAATATTTATATACTTACAATCACTGTGCGAGTGTATGTGTATTTGCGCCTTTACCACATTCCGCTTAGCCATCACGCATTATTTGCTCTTTGAAGATGAAGATAAATTACAAATCGAAGTGCGGAACGCCAGCTGAATAGTCAACCTCCCCGTTTGCACTTCTTTTTGATACTCATATAAAGGGTGGTTAATTTTCAAGGGCCGGTGTTGATTTTGAATAAAATACATTTTGTTTAGAAAATTATTGTCATTTCTCTTTATTATGATAATATTAATATGGTTCAATTACGTATGAAATAAAATATCGGCCAAATGGCAGCTGCGGCCTCGGCGGCACACCTCCATCCGATGGTCCAAATTTTCGATGACGCTGAGGCATAATTGAGGTTCTATGCCATTAATGTGCCGAATTATCTCTTCCTTTAGCTCTTGAATTGTTGCTGGCTTATCAACGTACACCTTTTCTTTCGAATAACCCCAAAGAAAGAAGTCCAACAAGTGCGTGATATGCATTTTGATTTGAACGCCCGTTTTTATAATAAGCCTGAATAACTTTAACGCGGTGCTCGATTGTGTATCTTTCCATGGTTCAAATTGAGTTAATCTGAAATTGAAAAATGTCAAATAAAATGCAGAAAAGACTTGACGTTTAGGTGTAGTTCATATTCAACATCGGCCCTTAAAATTTAACCACCCTTTAGAGCAGAATCTTCAGAATTTATTATTACAATTACACACATACAAATAGATATGTATATAAAACGTATAACTGTATATATGAAAAGGTAGCTAAGAAGCCACAAAGACCCTCTAGGCAACAATTCCCAGTAAGAAAATTGGTGAAATTTTTTCAAACAAATTTTTTGTCTATCTGTTATATAAGAGTCAGAGTACAATGACATTATACACCATTTCTCGAAATTATGGCACTTTCAAATTACGACATTACTTCTGGCCCGTACTAAATGAATTTCTGGCCCGTACTGGCGGTAGGTTCAGAGTCATACTACGTGAAATTATACAATCCTCTTTAAATATCCTGCTTTCAGATGCTGTACAGAAACATTCCACATGAGTCGTGAAGCCCTGTGGCACTCGAGTACACAAATCACTGTGCTTTAATCTCTTGAATTTTATTATAAAAATACTGAGCAGAGAAGAGTAGAGGAACATTTACACCACTCTGTCAACGGATCAGTGTATACCCTCGTTTAGTCCAACCGGAACCTTCTCCACTTATATTCCGTCAAGGGAAGACTGGACGGAGGGCTACACTTGGGGGCAGGGCCTGGTGAACTTGTTCACGGATGGATCGAAGTTGGAAGGAAACGTTGGCGGAGGAGTCTTTTGCGAGGAGCTCCCCATCAGACTCAAATTCTGGTTACCGGACCACTGCAGTGTGTTCCAGGCAGAGGTAGCCGCAATCAAGGGGGCAGCTGATTGGCTGATGTGTACTAACAGTCAAGAAAGTAAATATTTATTCCGACAGCCAAGCGGCAATAAGGGCTCTCGGGTCTATGACGGCATTCGGAATTGGTCAACGAATGCCTGACCTCACTTTTGACTGCGTTCGAATTCTTTGGCATCGGCCTCATCTGGGTTCCTGGTCACAGCGACATTGCGGGAAACTGTGAGGTGGATGAGCTGACCAGACAAGGGACATGTGAGGTAATTTCTCCGCGAAGGGAGAGAATTGTCAGTTCAACCAGCTACTTATAGTCCCGCGGGTGCATTCGTGATGACGTACTGAGTGACAATCTCCAAGTTTTTATGAAAATTAAGTAAAATCTAAGTCTTGGCTAACAGAGCTCTGCCTGCAGGATATACAGTTGAAGTTCAACTTGTTTGCGAAAACTTTTAATTGGCACACTCTTTGGTTTTTCTTGGCCTGTGAAAAGGTAGCCAGCACAGAAACAACTTTTTGACGTATTATATGCACGGTGGATCGAAGTCAGGACTTATTGCCGCTTACGGTATATATCACGCACAAACACACTCCGCCAAACGGCTGGGTAACCACTTTTTAATTCTTAGTTAGGTAAATAACTACTCAAACTTTTTCCCTTCTATGACTCAAAGAAAAGATTGTGGTGACAGAAAGAATTGTGGTTTCCTGTTTTCACAAGTGGCCTGGAGCAGTTATCAAAAACATGGTGGCAAATGGTGTGATGCGGATACACGGCGTATAGTGATAGAACCTAAGAAACTATTTTTGAGAGAAGCTCTATTAACTAATACAAGCTTTAGTTGCTTTACAAGCCCCAGACCGTACAATGCATTTCATACAGCCAGAGTACTACGAGTCATGCATCTCAAGTCCAGAAGCACAACTTAAATTCATTCACCCCTCTCGTTCCAACTTAAATACGAGTACTCATATCCCTTCCTTAGGAATAGTTAGGGTATTTCATGTAAAGAACTTGGACTAGAGCAGAGAATAGAATAAACAATTTACGGCGGCTGTTCAAAGCTATTTACTCCTTTTGGGACTCATTTAGTATTGAATGCCTGTGAGATGAGAAAGGAATTGTTATTGAATATTCACCAAAAACCAAATTGTTAAATATCTAAGTTCCTGTAGCAATTTAAGTACAATAAAAAGATTAACATAGTTTTAAACAAAATAATATTACTACACATATGCACATCTAAGTGTATGTGTGTGCTAAAACCACCGAAGTTCACTTTAAGTTGTTAAATAATATTTTTATTTATGTGCTTTAATGTTGGTGTTTTCGTTAAGCCTGAAACGAGCCAATCCATACATACATATGCGCATATATGCATATGTTTATGTGCATTTCCATGCCGACGGCGTTTAAACGTGACTCATCGTCATTCCCGCGTGCTTGTAAATATCCGTAGTGTACACACGCAAACGAGTGCAGCACCCTTCCATTCTCATTCGTTCCCTTTTAATTCCAATCAACCTCAACTGCCTACCTAGCAAACTATGCGCCAGACATTCATTTGCCGTTTATTTGGACGTTACTTGTCTCTTTTGCTGGATTTTAAACCAAATGAAGCAGCATAACAGGGTGTAGTAGGGGTCAGCTTAAAATTAAGCAGGCCGTGCCTTATGCCAGTGTTCGCTACGAAATCAATTTTTATCATTTCCTTGTAAATATAGTTGAAATAATTATTTCGATATGTTTTTTGATATTGGGTTTTTTCGTGTATTACAATATTTTTCGGCGCTTTTGGAACTTTATGGCTTTACATTTTTCACTTGTGTTTAATTTTTTTTTACATTTCTTCGCTACCTTTTTTTTGCTTTTGGTAAGCAAGCATAAGCAAGTTGCAAAACATAAGCAATTGGCAAATATAATAAAGGGTGGTTAAGTTTCAAGGGCCGGTGTTGATTTTGAGTAAAATACAATTTATTTTATTTATTGTCATTTCTCTTTATTATGATAATATTGGTATGGCTCAATTACGTATGGAAAAAAATATCGGCCTCGGTGGCACACCTCCATCCGATGGTCCAAATTTTCGATGCCGCTGAGGCGTAATTGATGTTCTATGCCGTTAATATGCCGAATTAACTCATCCTTTAGCTCTTGAATTGTAGCTGGCTTATCGACGCACACCTTTTCTTTCAAATAACCCCAAAGAAAGAAGTTCAGCGGTGTCGTTGACGTTTAGGTGTGGTTCACATTCAACATCGGCGCTTGAAATTTAACCACCCTTTATAATTGGGTGCTTGCTTGGCCGAGCTCCTCCTCCTATTTGTGGTGTGCGTCTTGATGTTGTTCCACAAATGGAAGTTTGTGCTTCACTTTTATAAAATTCGTTTGCTAGTTTTTTCTATTCTTTTTTGCGATTATGTTGATTGTTTTCAAATATTTATTTTTTATGTAAGCTAATTTTTTTGTGTTGAAGCCTTACATTTTTCTCTTTTATTTTTATATGTTTATGCTATTATTATCATAGGTAGTTTTTGTGCTGTATAGTTTTTGTTTGTTGCTTTTTTTCTTTAATTTTTTTATACTGTTATTATTATGTTTTTCCAGCTGTATATTTGTATTTTTTATTTTTTTGCTATTTTTTTTTTTGTGTGATGGTGTTTTTTCTGAATTTGTTTATATTTTTTTCATTTTTATATTTTTAAGAGGTCTCGGCGGTGTAGAGCTCGAAAATTTAGGGAATTGTTTTTTTACAATAAAAAATGGAAAACGATATTTAAATACTTTAGGCTTTTTATTTAACTTCTTTTACATAAATGAAGAAAAAATTTTTTTTGTCTTAATTTGAAAAATGGCTCTGAAGTTGACCCTCCCTAAAAATTTTATCTGCACGGTGTTGTCCAATTTGGCTCTTCTACTTATCTGAAAACCAAAAAAATTATAAATCAGTATAACTGTAGCTACATATGTCTCGTACTAGAATAATGAGAAAAATTTCGAAATGGCGCGGTTTTGAATTTGACACTCTAAAAGTCGGTTTTTTTTCAGTTTTTTAATACAAAAAATAAGAAATAATAATATAAGTCTAGTACGGGCGATAGCCATTGATGTTGTGAACGAACAACATAAGGGTTTGTTAAAAAGAGGTGGTGTTTTTTTGATATTCAAAGAAAAATGCTATTTTTTAACAAAAATGATCGGATATTTATTTCATTATAAAGAGGAAGGTATGTCGTTAATAGTGGAAAATAGCATCAGGCAAATGAGCACCACGAACACGCTTACAGGACAATATCCTTTTCATGAAATTTTCCATAACCGAATTGCAAAGTGCCTGCCCTATGTCCTCGACAGCCTCACGAATTCCATCTTCGAGGTCTTGAATCGACCCTGGGCTGTTGGCGTAGACCTTCTCTTTCACGTAGCCAATTATCTCGGTGGCCAATTGTGATCACCTCTTTGAGAGATAACACGGTCCGGAAACTTTTCCCGTAAAATATCAATGGTTTCGTTGCTTGTGTAGCACGTAGCGCCGTCTTGTTGAAAGAAAACGTTGTCCAGATCAATACCTTCCGATTCCGGCCATAAAAAATCGTTAATCATCTCTCGGTAGTGGAATCCATTCACCTGTAACACCTGTTATTGGAAAACCCTTTATTAAAATTTCAGACGATTCGGTTGCAATTAGTTTTTTTTTTGACAACACCAGGCCGAAAAAAGTCGTTTCGAGATAAATGAGTCTAAAGTTTGAGGTACAGGAGCGCGCAGACCGCTCTCTACCTCGTTAATGGGCAGTAGAAGCTATAATATTGAGAATTTCCGCATGAAAATTTCTCCGTATATTCTTAAGATACTAAATTTTCAAAATATCGAAAAAGCAAAAAATCGATTTTTTGAAATTTCTAAACCACCAGGGACCCGGGGATCTTTTTTTTATATCATTATTTTAATTTATCAAAAAAAATTGTTTGATAATACTTGAATTTTATATATATTTTTTTTGTTATAAAATTATTTCATTCAATTTTTGTTTTTGAAGTTTAATTGTTCTATTGTTTTAGCATTACTGACTAATATTTTTGGGGTGGCATCAATAAAATTGTTTTGGGACCATCCTAATGTACATATAAATATGTATGTCTATTCATATTTGTATATTTGTTTGTATTTCTTTGTTTTTCCTGTTTTGTTTTTGTTTAACTTCTCATATTACACTTTTATTAAAGTGAAATATTGCCTTTGCCCCTCTCTTCCAACTCTTTTTACAACTTTGATACAAACACATCAACATATCCATCTGTTTATGTATGTGTTTGTAAATTATGAAAATTTACATTTTATCAAACCACCTGTGTATTATTTCATTCACACTAAAAACTACCCATTCAACTTTTATTTCGGTACCCTTCTATTCTCACCTCCTTGTCGCCGTCACTTATTTTCAACTTGAACTTAAATTTTTACGTAGCCGGTTAAGACAACAAAAACTCACTTATGCTATGCCTACCTTTCGATTTTCTGTCTTTTATGGTTGATCCATAAATTCGTATGTGATTAAAGTATTGATTTTTATTTGTATTGTAGTAAATATATATACATATGCATACATACTTACGTACAAATATGTGTTTAGGCATTCTTTACCTTTAGTTGTTCACTGCCATCTTCAGATATTCATTAGTACAATTTACCCACTCTGACTCTAAGCGAGTGTCTTTTGCTGAGGTCAAGTTCAAGTTTATGTCGAAGGCGAATTTGTTATTCAAAGTATATATTTACATAAATAAATATGAGTGCTTTTATGTTATACGTGTATATGTATATGTAGATATGTAAATCTTGAAGTTTATTTTCCTTTGTGTATCTTTTGATGTTTGAAATTTAATTTTTTAGATAGGTTAGTTTTGATGCTTACATGTCTACATAACTTATTTGACATCGAATTGTTGATTTAGACATTTAAGGCTCGATAAATTACAAAGAAATATACTATAGGTATTGCTGAGGAGCAAGCAATCGGTGCCTGATCAAGCACAAATCTTAAAGAGCGTATTTGTGGATATATTTACTATAACTTCAGATAGTTGTTGATCATCTTTGCTCTCCCAATCAAACGCTTGTTACAGAGTGTTATGATATCCTTCAGTTTTTGGCAGGAAAACAGACGTGCAGTGCTAAGTATGATATTATGATGGCCGCCATTTTAGCCTTTTGTGAAAAGATGATCTGCAATTAGATTTCGGCACGCGATCTGTCCATTTTGTTAAGCTTATCTTGGAGAACCACGCGTAATTAAAACATAAAACAGTCCGTCAATAGTCTCCTCTTATGTTACCCTTCTATTAAGAGTTACAGGTTCGAAAACCTGTTCACTGAACACCTTACCTTTAAAGTGCATCCATCAATAAAAAGGTATCTCATCGAACTAGAAAATCTTTTCACGGAATCTTTCGGATTGCCACCATTACATAGTTCAGAAAGCATAGGACTACTGGGTAGCGCGCCGAAAGGATAGCAGCTCTTATAACTTATTTATACATTAATATAGGAGTTGTCCTCTTGCGTCTATTCAAGGAATTTTTCTCTTCAGAAGGAAGGGAATGATACACTCAGCATGCTGTAGTATGCAAGTAGTGTTCGTTTAAGCAAGTTAAATATTTCATAAGCCTGTTGAGATGTGTATACATGGGGTATAAGAGGCTTGTATTGACTATAAGAGGCAGTAGATATAAAAATTTACCCGTAATGCGCCCAATGGCCGACACTTAGACCCAAAAAATTTTTTTGGGTCCTGGATATATCGTTCATATATAGAAGAAAGACGCTTCAAATCGAGTCAGGCAATTGTTTTGTTAAGAATTGCATCTTCGGAAATATCACAAATCAGTCTCAGTAAACGTGGGTGCATATGTAATCTTTGATGCCTAAAATATAGAAAGAAAAAAACAAAAACAAAAAAAAGAGCTTTGAACCTTTTAAACCAGGAGACAATTAGTGTCCCAACACATATACTTCATGGGTTTTTACAGAGTTTTTAAAATAGATACGATTTTCTAAACTGAAAAAAAGGGAATATACTTTTCCCAGGCTCGAACGTATTATATGTATGTAGGCTTAGTCACGTAGAAATTTTGAATACGCGGAATTTTGAATTTGCTCACACGATTGGACTTAGGGTGAATAAAAATTTCGGGGTATGCAGCTTTTTTCTACTTCAAGTATGAAAACGGAATATAGGGTCCATTCAAATGTCTGTGTATACAGCTTAACTAGACTTACAGTTTGATGTAAATACTTCAAACACCTCACCATTAGCACTAGTTCTAACTACTTTACTTTAATATAATATTTCTTATTTTTTATAGTTCAGTGTTGATTGCTTAACAAACATCACATTAATCGAAGTTTCAATTTAAAAAATTACACAAACTTTTCAACACAATTCCGCGATTTTTTAAGAAAATTTCTAGAAAAATGTTTGGTATGCAGTTTTATAAGATTTTAGTATAATAAAGTGCGAATTTGAAATTTCTACAAAACCTCTTGACTTTTTGTAATTTTCTTTCTTGAAGGTGTTTCGCAGTCTCGTGCATAAGAAATGCAGAAATATGTCTAAAATACGCAATACCTTCAGTGCAAAAAAATATAAAAAAATAATATTGAACCGCTTTAACTAACATTTTCTTATGTATGTATACCAAAATTTAATGAGCTATAAAACTGCATACCTCAATATTTTTTGTTCAAATAAATTTTTTTTTCCTGATTAAAAACTTTAAAATTTGTATGAAACTTTGTTGATTTTTTTATAAATCTTGTACAATATGTCGAACTTGGATTAATATGGCCTTCGTTATAAGAATGAAATATATTATTATACAACAAAATTAAAAAAAAAATAGATCAAAGCTTGTCTAATTGTTGAATTGCTCAAGAGCAAGATTTTTCGGGCGCTGTAATTACGAGGACGTTTTCACTGACTCACACAGTGTTATTTCCTATCGAAATAAAAATTATTGCGCTCACTCAAAATTAACTTCATCTTCCTTTCTAACATTATAAAAGCACCCTTTATCGCTTGTAGTTATGCATAAATACACACCCCCCACTGTTTGTGTGCAATTATGAAAGTTCATCATGAATTACGCCTTCCTCAATTCCACTGCAATTTCTCATCTTTTTCGCTTCCTTATGAGAATCATTCATTTCCGTTGCGCCACGCGACTGTCTTAATATGCGTTGCACTGTACTGCCAGTTAACAAAAGATGCAGCTAAGGAAGCTGTAGAATGTATTACTCCGCAATCGCACACGCACACGCACACGCACATAGAGTACTAGAAATGAAGTGAGTGAGATTCATCTTTATGCCATAGACAAAGGGGACAACAACAGCAAAAGCAATAACAACAATCAAACTCAGACCAACCGTACAATCAGCCTGGAAAGCAATGCATTATTGCTGGCACAAATCTGCGTTGTTCAAAGTTCGCTTGGCAGACAAGGCACTCGCATCGTTGACTTCGTCCTTCGCTTTCCAACGCTTAATCCATGCGAATGCTAACTGAGTGTTATACGAGTACATACATAAATGCATACTTGTAGTTGGTGTTGTTGCGCGCGCGAATGCTGCATTCGTTGCAGCGATGCATGGGCAAGAGAAAAAGGGCACTACATGCAGAATAAATGTGTATTTAGAACTGTGCCAGTAGTGTGTGTGTGTTTGTGTGCTAGCGACGAACCGCGCGTTTAAACGTCAAATAATAATTACGCTTCCCTTTGCGAGTTGTGGCTGCGACGGCGTCGGTGGCGCATTTGCGAAAGTTGCCAGCAGCATTGAGGGCGATGCTGATGGTGTTGCTTGCCAGCAAACGAATCAACCAGCCAACCAACCAGCCAGCCAACCAACCAACCAGCCAGCCAGCCAGGGTGTCGTATCCTTTCTATGCATGTATGTCGACGTACAGTTGTATCTGCCAATTTTGCTGCAGCTACTGACTCTGACTGTGCGACACAGCAAGCGCTTTTATTTACACAACTCACTAATACACTCTTAACTTACAATTCAAATAAATACATACATAAGTGCGCGAATACTCGGACCAAAGCGAAATTCCGGTTCCACTGGATTATGGTGCAGTGTGTTGGTGACAGTTGAAGATTTGACGATGCCCATCGGTGGTCGGAAAAAAGTCATACGAAAGTGTTCAAAATCTGAACAGGTTTTGCCTGAATATAAATATCTCACTATTTGCCAGTAGGTTAAAGGGCACTAATGCTCTGCTTAAAGAGCTCACGCTTACTGGTATCTAATTGAATGATCTTCTAAGAAGTAGCTGATTACTCTTTGAAAATCAGAGGGGGATTTCTTTAAGAAATCACTGAAAGAAATGTGGAGATTTTTTGTAGCAGAAAATTTACCCAAAAAACGCTGGCTTCGGCTTCGTACTTGTTTTCTTTTTTCCTTTTTGAAAAATCTAAATATTTGTTCAGTAGTTTTTAATGATTTTTGCTTTACTAGAAATAATAAATGTGCCGCTTGTGGAATAAAACTTCATGCAAATAGTTGCTTTGGCTTTCCTTGTCATCAATTCAGTTCTATTTCGAGATAATTTTCGACCTAATGACTCATTTTAAGGATCTGGATCGTTTCATTTTTCTGGCATAAAAATGTAAAACACAGATGGCACTCCAAGCAGTAAGAAGGCGTTGTGCCTAAGTTAAGAACTGGTAGCGGCAGACTACCCTGTCAGAAATTAAATAGATTACCGTAATCAAAGCAAGACGGGTGTCTTGTTGTGGCCATATTCTCAAACAAAAATTAATTATATTGTTATTTAACGACAATTACTGAAAAGTCTAATCCGATCTGATTGTAGCTCCAAGGCGGCCAATTGTCATCACCAAAACTGCTGGCAACCTTTCTGCTCAAAAGAACAATTCTTTGATGAGTAGTTTGATATGGTGGGCCATCCCACTAAAACCAATGATCCATTAGAACTCGGTAATTGTGGCTCTCTAAGTAAAATGCTCTCTAAGTAACATTTTAAAAAATACAACAAAAAACGCCATTTATTTTAACAATTATGGCACTCTATGTGGGCGTATTGGCTTTTTGACAATTTCGTTGCGCTATCACCAGATGCGTCAAGCTTTTCTATCACCGGCATGAAAATATGCATCGCCTGAAACTTCATTTCAGTAAAACCTCAGCTCATTAATTTGAATAAAAGCAGAGTTCAGAGTTGGCGGTAAGTTCTCAATATTTCGAAACGTTGTTTCGTAATATTATCTGTAATATAGAACCATTCGGAACTCAGAGAGAACGTAGATTCGCATCTCGGTAAAACACCAATATTAAGAAAAAGTTTTTTCTAACAGAGGTCGCCCTTCGGCAGGCAATGGCAAACCTCCGAGTGCATTTCTGCCATGGAAAAGCTTCTCATGAAAACCCATCTGCCGTTCAGAGGCAGCATAAAAGTGTAGGTTCTCCATTTGTAGAAAAACACCAAGAATTGGATGAGAAGCTCGGCCAAACAATCAGTAAAGGGAGTAAGCGCCAATTATATATAATAAATGTCTGCCACTGTTTTAAGCCCGACATAGCTGTCAGTGTCAGGAAGAAATACTAGCTGTTGATCCATTCAGTAGCTTTGACAAGTTGTAACGCCGCATCTATTGAGCACAAAAAGAGAACGGTCTATGGTCCGACCAAAGGCTATAACTGAATTCCAAACTCAATAACAGATCTTCAAATTTACACCTACAACCATTCAGTAGCTTAAGAGTGCAAGGAACACTTGAATCTCAAACTGGATCGTTCTGGTAAAAAGTATGCTAAGTTTGGAAATTCCGTCATATGTGATTCGCAAATGTGATGCCTACCTCTGCTTTGCTTATATCAAATTGCCAAGTAGAGAAATTCAGCTGCAGTCTTCCTTGTTGTTTTATTGATCTGAAAGCTTCATGTGTCCATGTCACAAAGTTGCAGGGTCAAAGAGAAGCGTTAATTCAGTTACTTGCAGGATTTAGTTAGACTACGTTCTAGTCACGATCAATCTCAAATAAATTTTTAAGCGCACGAGATTGAATTTGGAATGGCATGACCTCTAGTGTGAATGCTATTACACTGAATATGATGGAGTCGTGAACTGAGCGTGAACGCAAGGATAATACATTACAAAGTTTGACCATCCGAATCAAGATTGTGAGAGTAACACCGACTGCCACGTCATAGCGGATTTGGCAGCAGAATTGTGCTCGCTCATTTTAAACATATTCTTACATTCTTCCAACCAATAGTTGTTCAGAGGATGCAAATTTCCTACAGATGAAAAAAGTTAGGTAAGCGAGGGCTTTAATTTCTTTCTCAACGGGAAGTAATGGCCGCAACAAAATAGAAGTGACTGTTAATTCCGAATATCTTTTAGTTCTGTATCTTCAAATTATGTGTTTGTAGTTAACCAATTTACACTGAGGACACTGGCAAATTCAGGCATTTAATTATTTAAACTGGGCCACCAGTTCGTTCTCTATGGGTCGGGGTATTGAGTGGATACGCTGGTAAATTGCTATGGGATACGTTGCACCTCTTCAGTTTGCTTAAAAGTTGCTTTGCCACGAGCATTTCAGTCTAGAATGCACAATCTATTCTTCAGATTATAATCCAGTGATTCTTGGTGCTTTCCAGGGTTGGAAAGCAGTCGCCTAAGCGCCTTCCTCCATATACATAGTACATATGTGCATTAGGGTGCAACACCCTCTATACAAACCAAAAAAAATAGGTCGGGTTTTTCATTAGAATTATACATTTTTTTTATTTTAAGACATAACACAAAATATTTCTGTAAAATATTAAGACCTACGTGAGCTGAAGCGATTTGAAAGAACCTTCAAAAATCGATTTTTTTTATAAATAAATTTATATTTTTTGCCAAAGAAGCATTTCAGATAATAGAAACGGTTATGCTTAAAAGGTCTGCACAGAAATGTTTAAAAATTGTATCAACTGAATCAAAATAGTGATACTCACTACATCTAAATCAGCCAGATTTAGCTGAGTTATTTAAGTTTTTCTTAAACCTGTCTTCGAAAAAAAATTCAAAAATAGCATTAAAAATTGCAGTTCGCCATGCTTAATCTACTCATAATCATCTGTGGGGAGTTTCAAGAAAAATATATTTTCTAAAACTAATTTTATTAAAAACAAAAAATGATTTTCGTAGGTATTTGCAAATTGATCCATCTCACGTAAGTCTGAGTATTTTTAATAAAATATTTCGGTGGTGGTATTAAAGTGTAATTTTATAAAGTCTATTTTTTTTAAGTCCGGTGGAAAAAACGCAACATTTTTTTTTTGAGACACCCTAAGGCGCAAATAGCTGAATAGCTCGCAAAATAAGTTCTGCATTGATCTTTCAATACGCTGCGATTGTTTTTGCTCGAAATTTCCGTCGTCTTCTTTATTTGTGAAATCAAAACATCGATGCGCACTTGACCTGTCGCTTGCGTGTTCAGCTTCTTGATCTCCCTAGTATTATGTGGGAGTAGATTTAATTATCTGTCTAAATTTTTTTTATTATTTTTCCTGCAGGGTTATTTCAGGTTTTTACCTAATATGAATGTGTGCGCTTTGGTGGCTGCGTGTATTTGAATTCCAGTCGCTAGAAAATGAAGACGAAGGAGCAAAGGAGTAGTTGCATTTGCCCTATTGTTTTGTACGCCCTTGCCATACGCTGCCCCTGCAATGCTGCTACTGCACTCGTTCCGACTCTTAACCACGGTGCCGCTGTCTCTGGTTTTGCTGCTGCTATAACTCCTGCATGCACACATCTGTTGTGGAATAATATTGTTTTTTGTTTCTTTACCTGCTACACCGCAGTTGCCTCCGTATCTCCTCCGCGTGTAGCCTTCATCGTGCCTACTCTATCTCGCTTGCTGTCGCACCATGTTTCGCTGCTCCACATGCACTCCGATATTCCATGTGCGACTAGTTAAGTAAATCCTCTACTTTGCATTTGTTTTTTTGCCATTTTCTGCTTTATGGTCTATGCATATACATATGCATATATATTCTAAGTATTTGCGTGCACTGTGCGCCTGCATCCTCGATTGTCCTTGCTGCTCTGCTATTGTGCTCTTACATATTCTTAGCTGCTTGGTTTGGTTCGTTGGTGTTTCTCATTGCTTTGCTCAGTCTACGCTTAGGTGACGGTTCGGTTAATTTTCTGCATACATTTCTTCTGCCTTTTTCGTTGGTTTGTGTTTGCATTTTATTGTGGTTTCTTTATGTTTTTTTTTCTTTTTATTTCTCTTTATTCTTTTCATCTATTTTACCGCTCTTACATTTTGGTTTCGTCTTTCGGCTGTCGTTTGTTGTTTTTACGTTGCTCCTATCCACTTATCTAGTGCTGCAGCGGTAATTGCCAAATTATTTGCCCATGTAACAGTTGTTATTGCAGTGTCCTTTTCTTGACTGTCCCTCAACACATTAGAGAATTATATGTCTTTGAGCTTTTATTTTTAATTGCTCCTCCTTACACTATCGCCCACCACAGGGCTTGTGGAATTTCGCGTACATATATGAAAAAAGTGTATCCAGAATTTTCCATTGCTCTTTACATTTTTCTGCAGAGATTCTTCTTCTCAGTTGCTTTGTTGTTAGCAGTTTTTTGTTACTGATCGGTTTAGTCCTTTCCTTCCTCGTTTGGAGAAATTTCAAGAATTTAGGCGTGACTGCTTAAGAAGATGCAATATATACCTATTCTGTAGACTGGTTAGAGAGAACTTACATAAGTGCATACCCGAATAATGTTTGCCTGTTCTGACACATCCTTTAAAAGTAATTATGTAAAATTCCGAAATGTTTTACGTGAAGTGTTTAACTTTATAATAAATATGTGCCTACATAAAGGGGTACATGCATGTAGGGATCTCTAATAGGAGACAAGACTGATAATGCTCGTCTATTCTTCGAAACAGTTAAAGAACGTTCACTTGTGCAGTGATTAGCTGTAAATCCACAAAAATGAATCTACCCACATTTGCCATCACATATGGCAAATTAACTGCAAAATTGACAATCTTGTGACCATTTCCACTAGTATGTCTGCATATATGTATGTACACGCGAGTTTCTTTTGCACCCTCATAGTTGCGGCAGTTTATCCTATCACAAGTCCAGAAGAAGTTCGACTGCTGCTTTGCGCCATTGCGATTGCTATTTTCTGCATGATCAATAAATATTGTATTAGAATTATGCTTATAAATCTCTTTTCTTTACTGGCATCCTTTTTATTTAACTTTTACCTTGCCGTTTCTCCTTACAGGAAGGATAGGATATGGAAGTATGAAGGTTTAGGATTATGAGAAACAAGCAAACAAGCGGAAGATGTCTAATCACGGTTATGTTAACCACTTCATGCAACTAATTACATTCGTTCTTCTTCTTCTTAATTGGCGCGATAACCGCTTACTCGATTTTGGCAGAGTTTAACAAAGCGCGCCAGTCGTTTTTTTCTCGTGCTAACCGGCGCCAATTGGACACACCAAGTGAAGCCAAGTCCTTCTCCACCTGATCTTTCCAACGCAGAGGAGGCCTTCCTCTTCCTCTGCTACCACCAGCTGGTACCGTATCGAATACTTTCAAAGCCGGAGCGTTTACTTCCATTCGGACGACATGACCCAGCCAACGTAGCCGCTGGATCTTTATTCGCTGCGCTATGTCTATGTCATCGTAAAGCTCATACAGCTCATCGTTCCATCGTCTGCGATATTCGCAGTTGCCTACGTGCAAAGGTCCAAAAATCTTGCGCAGAATCTTTCTCTCGAACACTCCAAGCGTCGCTTCATCGGATGTTGTCATCGTCCACGCTTCTGCGCCATACGTTAGGACGGGCGTGGGTAATATTTAGGCCTGCAGGCGTAGAGAAGTGAAAGCCAAGATGCCTAAATTTTAGTCACGCGAAAGCAGGACAGGGATGGCTAAGGAACAGAAACTGATATGATTCCACCTCATTCTTCAGACAGCTGCCGCAAAAAGCACTCAAGCAAATTCCGTGTTTCACAGCCTTCATATATACTTATATATGTATATATATGGTTTATATATATATACTTCAATGACTGCCGCTTATACCCCTGTTTAGAGTATATGGCCGAGCTCCTCCGTCTGTTTGTTGTGTGCGTCTTGCTGTTGTTCCACAAACCCAGGGACCTACAGTTTTAAGCCATCTCCGAACGGCAAATAATTTTTTTATCAGTAGCTTTTTCACGGCAGAAATACACTCGCAGATTTGCCATTGCATGCCGAAGGGCGACCGCTATTAAAAAAACTCGTTGCCCATTCGGCTACGGCGGCCGCCGCAGTATGCATACCTTGTGACTAATTTCCTGTAAGGGCACCCACAAAATTCGAGAGTTGAGACTTTGTAAAGCTTTGAAGTTCCCACGTGCGCTTACGCTCTACCGGTGGCCAGCAGGATATCGCGACCTTGCAAGTTGGTGTACTTGCCTAGGGCTCGCTACCTTGATGGGAAGCCCATCTTTCCATGTGCAGGCCAGAGATAGTTAATGAGAACTCAATTCTCTCATTTCGCGGGGAAACCACCTCACGGGTACATTATCTAGGCAACTCGTCTGCTCAGCAGCTGCCCACATTGTCACTGTGACCATTTAACCCAATGAGCTAAATTTCAGGGAATTCGAATGCATCGAAAGGGAAGCCGACCATTTTCAAGCGCACCATTATCAAGTGCAGTGCCCAAATTGCCTTTTGGCTGTCGGAGTAGATGTTTACTTCCCTGACTGTTGTTACACAAATGAGCAGTCAATCTAATTTATCCAACTTCGACCCGTCCGCAGAGTGGCTCACCGGTCCCTGTCTCCAAATGCTACATCTTTGCACATTTGAGGAAATATAAATAGATAATGTTTCGCGCAAACCGTACGAGGGTTGACTCACAACGGGGATGAACTCAAAGTTTCTAAAGATACTTGAGTATCCGTAACTGAAGTCAATCTTGTAGCACGAGTCTCTCAGTTTCATTACAACAGTTTCTCAGTTTCATAGCGGGTTTCCCAAGTTTTTTGTGGGTTGCTCTTCAATTACGAATTATTGGGTCAGATGTATTGAGAGAGCCTTTAAATCCCACATAGAATTTCTCTTCCCAACAAAAGTATCCGATGAGGCGGCGCTTGGAGTATGCAAGAGAAAGATTTTTCGAAAGGTTGTTTGACCTTTGAGTTGGCGACGGCGAATATCGCAAACGATAGAACAATGAGCCGCATGAGTGCAGCGATTGAAGACCCAGCAGCTCCGCTACCTGGAACATGTCGTCGGAATGAATACAAACGCTTCAGCTTTGAAAGGATTCAATGCGGTATATGCTGATGCTAACAGAAAAAGAGGAAGTCCACCTTCGCGCTGGAAAGATTATGTGAAGATGGACTTAGCTTACAAATAAACCAATATCCAGAAAAATTTCCTGAAACACTTGACATGGAATCGCTCTACTGTGTTAAGTTTTCGTCTAAGCCCCCGTTTCCACCAAAAGCAAACACCGTGTTTGCAGGAGTTGTGTTTGGGAGAACTGTCAACTGTTTCCACCGAAATGTGTTTGTAAAGTGTATGGTCTTTGGTATGGTAAACAGATTTATGATACATTATTTTGCGGCGACAGCACAGCGCGATAGCCCAGCGGCTAGCAATGTGGGCTTCCGATCCGAAATCCTTGGTTCGAATCACAAAAATTTTTTTTTGTTTATACATTTATTTCATTTTATTTTATGATATGTTTATGAGCAGATTTTTTTCATGGCAGAAATACACTCGGAGTTTTGCCATTGCCTGCCGAGGGGCGACCGCTATTAGAAAAATGTTTTTATTAATTTTGCTTTCACCGAGATTCGAACCAACGACCTCTCTGTGAATTCCGAATGGTGATCACGCACCAACCCACTCGGCTACGGCGGCCGTCAATCAAATATCATATTGACAAATTGCAATCATTGTTGCCATATTTCGATAAGAATGCAATAATAAATGAGGAAAATGAGCAACATTGCCACCACTTAATAATTAAATTAGACGCAAACCCAACAAAACACGCTTTGAATTAGACGCAAACCCACAAAACACGCTTTGAAAAGTGGGTTTAGGTATGGAGTTGTGTTTCAATTTTGTATGGGATTTGACAGGAGTTTTGTTTCGTGTTTGCGCTAAGAACACGATAGCGGCAGAGAACACGATAGCGGCTGCGGTGGAAACTTAGTATAAATTTGCACTCGTATTTAATTGTGAAAGCATTTCAAACTAATCACGTTGGTTTGATGAGTTCTAGCATTTTTTGCCATTCTTGTCATTAGACTGCATTTCCATTTTCTTCTACCATATTGCACATCTTAATTGTTTTCATGCTTAGACACTGTTTGTGTTTTTGTTGTTGCTTATGTTGCTTTATCCTGTTAACCAATGCCGCCTTGGGGCTGTCTGCTTATCACGCAGCCCCTCAGCCTACCTTCCTACATACTTAGCAGCTTCATCCGTCTACGAATTTCCTTTTAGTCACCCACAAATATCAGAATTTGCATTTGCACGAAGCTGCTTCTAAATCGATTGAGGTAAATGCGTACGCGTACATATATCCTCTCCGTTCGTTCGTCGCACCGTCCATATGGTATTAACAGAGTGAATGCTTCTGACTCGACGTTGAGGTAAAATCAGTAAAAGTTTAGGCAGTTGGAAAAAATTGAAATTTTTGTTGATGGCTCCCATGTTTGAATGGTGTTTGGTAAGTGAAGTGTGGTTGTTGTTGTTATTGTTGATGTGTTTTGGGCTTGCAGTTTACAGCGTTTTAAACGTTTCATTTTGCCTACTCTGCTGCTCTGAGTTCGTTAGTGTGTTACTCGTGTTTTTTTATTTTGCTTGCTCATATTTGTGCAACTATCCCGTCTCCCCAATCTCTCTGTTCGGGCTGCGACACATGCAACCCCATAAGTCCATCGTCCGCCTCATATGCCCACTAAGAGCTTTGCTGATATATTTCTGTGCTGCACTTAGACTGGTTAGGGTTTGGGGGGCAATTGGTGCTCCAATGCATGTGTTTCCCTGTCGTAGTTTCTGTATGTTTTTTGTTTTTGTTTTTTTGAATTATTGCTGTCCTTTCTATTGCTATGCGCATTGTATCTATTTCGCAAAAAGGAATAAAATGCAAACCCACACGAGCTTTTTGCCTCCACGTTTTCATATGCTCCGATATGTATCTGAAATAATTTTGCGCGCATCCGCACTAACGCATACATATGAAAAATACGGCTTACCAATACCATTGCATATGGTCCGTTGGTGGGTGTGGGTGTTCGTTTCTGCGTGGGTGTGTTTTAGTTGCAAATTTATTTGCTGACCCTGCCACCTTGCATGAAAACTCACCGCGTAGCAGAAACGCTACGCATCGGCGATTCGGAGTATCCATGAATCCATGCCTGCACTTTGGCAGGTTGAGATACATTTACATATGCAAATTTCTATACATGTATGTATGTATGTTTGTGTATTTGTTTTTTTTTAGTTTTATAGATTCAGCAGCATATTCTGCACTCTGTCACAATTGTTACATTTGTATTGTAGCTATAGTATGTATGCGAGCATGTATGTATGTGTGTATTTTTTTATGCATGTATTATTTACCGTAAATTTATGTATATACGAGTACGAAGCATAGAGGGAGTTATAATATGAAGCATTTTTTTGCGCCATTGTTGCTGGATTTTGAATTTATATCTTCTGGGTCATAATCTTTTAAGGGAGCGCCACTGATGGCTTTGGTTTTTTTCAGGGCATTTTTCGATCTGCAAGTTGAGTTAAGAATAAACCTTCGATTTTCTTGTTCTGACACAAAATTTTACATTCGATTTTGTTGGTGTTATTTCATTGGAAGCGCTTCAAATAAAACATTGTTCACAACAAAAAACGGGCTACCTTTTTCCGAAGATTTTTAACGATTCTGAATCTGTACACAGGTTTTAGCCCAGGTTCTTGAGATACTCTGGCTTAAAAGAGCAAAAGGTGCGATTATTGGCCATATTTGGGGTTAATATAACAATGCTATATTTTTTTCTTTTAAAGTGCCCTAATAGTATCTAGGAGTTCAAATATTCACATTCACAGATCAGTTTCAAATGTAAACAAAAAACTTGATTTGCTCTGAATTATCATTCGTTGGATTTAAAGCGTTAGATTCGCATAAAACTTTCCACCAGTAACAAGGTAATCCGAGTAACGATAAAAAAGGCAATAAAGATTTATTTAGTATAAAAATGTGTTTGGAAAGCGGCGAGTTGTAGTCTGAGGTACTGTGTTTTTTATTTAAATTATATTATTAAAATGTATTTATTTAACAAAAAAAATCCTAATGTTAACATAACCTCAAATATCGCTAAAAATCGAGTTTTTATCGAAAAAATTATATGCTCAGGATATTCCGAGGCCATATTCCGGATTCGCACGTCAACAATCATCACAAAATTGCAGTTCGGCTCTTTGTTTTGAAAGTCAATACAATTTTGTCGGTCTGTGTAGGTAATCCAAAGGTATGGAATGAAAAATACTCAAATTGGGTACCTATATATGCTTACATATATTTCTAATTAAAAAAACTTTAAAGCTATGTCACTGTACATGAAAATAACCGTATTACTTAACATAACCTTAAGAAATCTCCATTGGTTCGAAATTGTGACAATCTGTCAGCTTTTCAAATTTTTACTTCTTTTGATCCCATCACAATAAAACTAAATAATAATTGAATTCATAATTTAGGTAAGATTTTTAATAGTTGATCATACCTAATCGGAGCCTTTTAAATTCAATGGCATCATGGTTTATAAGATATCCATCTTAAGCCAGAAAAATTAGGTACGCATGCTATGGGTTCAACGGTACAGAGCAAAACTGTGAACGCAATGGCCTGTAAATAAGCCAGGAAAAGGGCGGCATCCCAATTTATTGGCCCAGAAGCCATATTGTGACCTATGAAAGGGTAATTTCTCCGCTCTTATTCAGGAAATACAGGAAAGGTAAAAAAGATCCTAACTGGGACAATCCAATGGGCTAATCTCAATAAGAATCAATGATAGCTTTAATCTAAACCGATTTAAAGATTGTACGGAATTAAATAAGAATAATTTTAAAGTTATCACAGGAGTTCTAAAAGATAGGGCACATTGAACTATAATCTTACCGATCTGTAGCTTACTCCAATGGAACTTGTAGGTTCTGTACGAAAGAAGATGAAACTGCTAAATATGTCTTGGTATAGGGCCCAGCACTGATACATTAGTGAGACAAACTCGTGGGTCAACACATTTTTCTATAGGAGGAAACAAAACTCAGTAAAGTAGGACAAATCTCTTCTTATTCTTCTTAATTGGTGCGATAACCACTTACGCGTTACTTTCTCGTGCTAACCGTCGCCAGTTGGACACGCCCAGTGAAGCCAAGTCATTCTCCATCTGATCTTTCCAAGCGTTTGTATCCATTCGGACGACATGACCCAGCCAACGTAGCCGCTGGATCTTTATTCGCTCCGCTATGTCTATGTCGTCGTAAAGCTCATACAGTTCATCGTTCCATCGCCTGCGATATTCGCCGTTGGAAACGAGAAAGGGTCCAAAAATCTTGTGCAGAATCTTTCTCTCAAAGAGTCCAAGCGTCGCTTCATCGGATGTTGTCATCCATCCCCGCTTCTACGCCATACGATAGGATGAGCAAAATAGGATAAATACTAAAATTTATTCAAGAAGTTGGACTGAGTGGTATACGCTGAATCCATGTAGAGGAATTGTGCCCTTCACGTACTAGTTGATTAAGCAGTAAATAGGGTTAATTTTTTTCATGAATGAGTTAATTTCCTGTGTTTACTAGAATTATTTTTCTTTTCCTTTTTTTAATCGTTTTTTTTTTATCATGACTGAGTTAATTTTCCGTTTTTACTAGAGTAATTTTTCTTTTCCTTTCTTTTTTACAGGACTTATTTTTTTATACAATATTTATGTGTTTATTAATGGGCTTTTTTTGTCACGAATGAGTTAATTTTCCTTTTTCACCAGAGCAATTTTTCTCTCTCTCTCACTCTTTTACTGGAGTTACTCTGTAATATGTATGGTTTCATTAATGGTCCTGAATGGGTTAATTTTCCATTTTTTGAATAGAATAAATTTAAAAGAATAAATAAGATTTAAATAAGATTTTAAGAGTTATAAGCAATTGCACCTTAGATTAGATTAGATTTGTGGGGGTTGGACAAGTCCAAGCACTCAGTCAGTAGACCATTGTACTACACCCGGATAGATTTCAGTAGAAAGAATAGAGATAGGAAAGGTGAAAAGTGGATGGTAAGACGGATAAATTAGTTTGAGGTCACTCTTCCACAAATATCTTGGACTCATTGATGAATTTTAAGAGATCCGGAAGAGGAAGAGTATGAACTTTAGCCATACTCAGTATATCGCAACCCAATATCCTAAGTCTGATTCTGGAAAATGCAGGACAGCTACAGAGAAAATTTATCTGCAGTGTCGTCATTCTCAAGACAGTATAGGCATATCGGCCAGTCTACGACCCCAATGGTAGCCATACAGACGTTGTGCCCTGTGATTACACCCACCAGTACTCTCAGGTCCGTTCTGCTGAGTTTTAGGAGAAAGGTCGCTAATTTCCTGTTTGGTTGTTTCACAAAGCACTTGGCTACTCTGCATGAGTTCAACTCAGACCAAGGACCTCTGTGGGTAGACCTCCTGAAGTCGTCAATCCATAGTTGAATCAGTGCCGAATTGACACCTAGAAAGGGTTCAGGGCCTAGTAGCATACATGCAGAGCCTTCATTTGCCAATTTATCAGCTAACTCGTTCCCTGTAATACCACAATGTCCAGGCACCCAATTAAGACTAACTTTATTGTGTTTTGCAACACTATTCGGGTTTGTCTTACATTCACCGACTAACTTCGAAGAGCAGCGTGGGTTAGCAAGGGCTTTCAGTGTAGCTTGACTGCCACTACAAATTCCAATACTGTTGCCCCGCCACTTTTTCTCAATTAGCCAGTACGCCACATTCAAGATGGCATAGACTTCCGTAAGGAATACCGTGGCCATCTGTCCTGTGGCATAGGAGTACTTAGTGTCTTCGTCTAAGTACCATCCAGATCCGCTTCCATCACTGGTTTAGGATCCGTCGGTGTAGAAAGTGTGCTGCTATCCCGTTAATAGATTATCTGGACTTAACTATTGATCTCTATCTGGAATCAAAACATCATACTTCCTACCGAAGCTAACGAGAGGCACCCGATTGTCCACCGGCATCGAGAATAGTGAGCACCGCTCCGACAACTGGTAGTATATCTGACAGTGGCCAGTGCTTACTTCATTTCCCCAGACTCCGTTTAACTTGAGCCTATACGCCGCCTTCATTGCTTCCTTTCGAATTTGAAGATCTAGAGGTTGCAAGTTCAGAATGGCATTAAGGGCCATCACCAGATGTCGTACTCATGGCACCTGTGATACCCAAGCACATACTTATCTGTAGCCTGTTTAGGGGTTTCACTCTGGAATTAACCATTGTGGATTGCCACCATACTACAGAGGCGTATGTAATAATGGGTCTACCCAGGGTGATGTAAAGTCAGTGTACTATCGCCGGTCTTAGACCCCATGTCTTGCCAAAGGTTCTCTTACACTGCCAGAAGACTTTTAGTGTTCGAGAGACCTTCTGCTCGACGTGCTTCTACCAGGCACCTCACTCAGTGATTACACTCCTAATTTTTCCACACATACATATGTATTATATTAAAAACTGATATGGCAACTCTAAATCCATTTAATTTAAAATTATAAAATTTGTTACGTATTTGCGAGATTTTTAAAATGTTTCCCCCATTCGCACAATAAACACCCTGTTTACGTACTACATACATATGTACGTACATATGTATGTATATACCACATCTATTAATATAATCCAAATGCATACATTTTCGTAAATGCTCCGTTTTGTTTATTTCTACAATTTCGAAAAATAACGCATTTACCGCCCCATTCAGCTTCGACAGCTTCCCACCCCTTCGGCATCGCATTCATATGATTGTACGTATACATATTATATATGGATGTGTGTGACGCATGTGGGAAAATATAATATATACACACGCATCTCCTGCACTTCCTGTTCATGTACGCTATGCTATGCTGCGTTGCACTGCGTGGCAATGGCTCTGCCCTGCTCAGCTTTGCCAGGCGTCAGCAAAGTTTTTGTCTCATTTATGACGGCGCCTCGCTACCGGCCGGGTGTCACTTCATTTGCATATGCAAAAATTTCACTATTTTACTACATGCCTACAACAGCAACAGCAACAGCAACAGCAACAACTACAAGACGAATAAGAAAAATAGTGCAACATTAAAAAATATCAACAGCAGCAGCAATGAATATAACAACAAATATGGAAAAATGATAACAACAACAACGCTCGTATGCATTTGCTGTCACTTCTGCACTTCCCCACTCCTTGTTTCGGTTGTATAGTTGGTTATAGTTGCTGTTGTTTTCGGTGTGGTGGTGGGCTTCATGCGCTGACTTCATCGCTTTGCATTTCAATGTGCAGCTGAATTTCACAATGACCAATTTTGCCTTATAAACATACATACATACGTATGTATATATGTATATTTATTTGATTTTTTTTTCTACATTTTTTGAGATTGCTGGCTTTATCTCTGACTTGTTTTGTTTTTGTTATTATTTATTTTTATTTTTAATATTTGCAATGGAGATATCGCCATTTGTTATTTGTTGTGGTATTCAAATAAGGCAACATAATTTTGGATTTATACAAAAGTTCGTATATGTGTGCGTATGTATGTACGTAATGTATGTTTGTATTTACTTGCATTCGAAAATGTTCGAAGCGTGAATTTATGTTTGCTGTTTTGACTACTCGAAAGTTTTGGTAGCGAATTACTACGGTCTCATTTAGTAGCCCCTTCGGCTATACGAGGATTTAGAAAGTCAACGTCGTCGTTTTGAATATTTATTGCATAAAAAATATATTTACCATCTTTGGTGCTTTGATTAATTCGGGCCATTGAAGTAATCGACTTTTTCTTTATATGTCATTAACTTGGCATATTGATAAATATTTGTTTTATTTAAAAAAAAAACGTTTGATTTTTCCTTCAATGTTGGAGCGTAGGCAATGCAAGCATCATACAATGACAATCATTTTACCGAATATATTAGAATCATTGTTGTTGGAAATATTCGGCAATTCTCAGAGGAAAGTTCCATCTAAGAATTTGAAAAAATTGCTAAAGAAATTTGTATAGGTGTAATTTTGAATCTTCCTCTAACTTATGGATTTCGCCGACAAACTAAACATACAGCCTTACTCCACTTACTCTAATGCTTCTTTGTAGTCAGCCGAGTCACATATGACAAATCGCATTAGGTGTAATTTTTTGTCACTGTTAATTTATCAAATCTGATGTGAATATCTTCTTATCGCTTATTTTCCTAACCTTTCATAAATAATTGTTACTATTATTTAAGCCATTTCGGGTTGGTTTATTTTGTTGTCGAACTCTTGCAACGCGGTATTAGACTGCAGGAGAAGCACGTTGGCTATTGCATTCATACATTAATTAATTAATTTATTTTTAATTAACAATTTTCTTCTTCTTAATTGGCGCGATAATCGCTTACGCGATTTTGACCAAGTTTAACAAAGCGCGCCAGTCTTTTCTTTCTCGTGCTAACCGGCGCCAATTCGACACAACAAGTGAAGCCAAGTCCTTCTCCACCTGATCTTTCCAACGCAGAGGAGGCCTTCCTCTTCCTCTGCTTCCACCAGCTGATGCCGCATCGAATACTTTCAAACCCGGAGCGTTTGTATCCATTCGGACGACTTGACCCAGCCAACGTAGCCGCTGGATCTTAATTCGCTGCGCTATGTCTATGTCGTCGTAAAGCTCATACAGCTCATCGTTCCATCGTCTGCGATATTCGCCGTTGCAAACGTGCAAAGGTCCAAAAATCTTACGCAGAATCTTTCTCTCAAACACTCCAAGCGTCGCTTCATCGGATGTTGTCATCGTCTGCGCCATACTTTAGGACGGGCATGATGAGAGTCTTGTAGAGTGTTAGTTTTGTTCGTCGAGAGAGGACTTTACTACTCAATTGCCTACTTAGTCCAAAGTAGTACTTGTTGGCAAGAGAGATTCTCCGTTGGATTTCAAAGCTGACATTGTTATCGGTGTTAATGCTGGTTCCCAAAATACACGAAGTCCTTTACAACCTCGAAATTATAAATGTCAACAGTGACGTGAGTGCCGATACGCGAGTGCGCCGACTGTTTGTTTGATGACAGGAGGTACTTCGGTTTGCCTCTTTATCCAGTTTGGAAAGGCAGAACTAACAGTGCGGTTGTTAAGGCCGATGATGTCGATATCATCGGCATACGCAAACCATTTTACGCTCTTATAAAAAATTGTGCCTGAGCGATTAAGTTCTGCGACTCGTACGATCCTCTCCAACATCAGGTTAAGAAAGTCACACGACAGCGAGTCGCCCTGTCTGAAACCTCGTTTCGTCATCTTGCATAGCCGTATTAGTTTTACGGGGATACGAAATTCAGACATCGCGACATACAGGGAACTCCTTTTCGTACTGTCGAATGCAGCTTTGAAGTCGACGAAAAGATGGTGTGTGTCGATTCTCCTTTCATGGGTATTTTCCAAGATTCGGCGCATTGCCGATGGTAGGCTTTGCAGGTTTAAAGCCACACTGATAAGGTCAAATCAGTTGGTTGACGGTGGGCTTCAGCCTTTCGCACAATACGCTCGCTAGAACCTTATAGGCGATATTTAGAAGACTAATCCCGCGGTAATTGGCACAAATTACAGGAGCGCCCTTCTTATGGATTGGGCAGAGCACACTTAAATTCCAATCGGCAGGCATGCTTTCATCCGACCTTATTTTGCATAGGAGCTGATGCATGCACCTTACCAGCTCCTCGCCGCCATGTTTGAATAGCTCAGCCTGCAGTCCGTCGGCGCCCGCGGCTTTGTTGTTCTTTAGCCGCGTTATCGCTATTCTCACCTCGTCATGGTCGAGTAACGGAACGACAATTCCGTCGTGAATGATTGGGGTATCGGGATCTTCACATTCTCTGTGACATGCGCAGCTGTCACTATTTAATAAGTTCGAGAAGTGTTCCCTCTATAATTTAGGAATGTCCAGATCGCCGTGTTTGTACTTACAGGAAAGCAACAAGTAATTAACAATTACAAGGGTGTAAAATACTTGCTTCAATTTCCAATGCTGAGGTTTTCCAAAAAAACATAAATTTTGTGTTATTCTCTCATGAGAAATGAAACTCTGGGGAATGCATTATTTGTTTCATTCTTGCATATTAATTTTTTGAATGTGACATAAAGTGCATTAATTTATATCCCAAGCAGAAATAATGAAAGCGTCAAAAGACAAATTTGTATCTATTAGTTTGTATCATCCAATCCTTTCAGAGAACGAATTGGTGGAAAGCTCTTGTTTAGAATATTTTTGTAAACTAAACTCCAATAACCAATAAAATGGCCTAAAATAGTGGCACTATTAGCATCCAAATTTTATGCAATTTACATATATAAATAATTTCACTTATGTATATAAACACCCCGATTGAGTTCCATGAAATGAAGATTTGTCTAATTGCATCCCACTTTTTTCCAACATAATCAGCCTTATCTCACTAATAACTTGTAGCTGGCAGAATATCAGCAAATATTTTCATAACATCATTCAAATAAAGATTCATCAATAGCTGTGCGAATCGAGCAAATTCATGGAAAGCTGTTGAGGAAGACACACATCTGTAAATATACAAATAATATTTTGTAAGAAAAAATGAACCCGCCATCAAAATAAAGCGCTTAAAAGCGACAACGCCACTAACTACAATTAATGAAATAAATTCAAGTTGTGTAGGCAGGCAGCCAAGCGATGGCAGAGCATCGCCCTGCTAAGCCGAGTTACAACGACAAAGTCACGTAGAGTGAATTGCGTTACAGTCGACTGGGACTGATAGCGATGCGGTGAATGTGAACTAGCGACTCGCGGCTCACGCTCAGTCAGTCAATCATTCAAATGCTTAGTCATTAGTCATTCTCACAGAACTGACAGGCCGTTTTGCGACAATTGGCAATATGATTTGGTAGATGGAGAAATAGAGTTGCGGATTATGAAATAATTTGAAATGTGTTGCGACAAAAAATACAAATAAAAACAAATACCCAGTGGGTATTTGTAAAAACAAAAAAAAAAATGTTTAATAAATACATACAAATCTAACAATTACAAACGTAGCAGGTATATGTCTATACAATCGGAATTCACAACTGATACAAGCTACAAGTGAACTACGGACCGCTTCGATCGTCACCAACGGCGTGGTTTTATGATTTGGATATCTGTTATAAATATCCAGTACACAATATACTTTTCTACAAACACAAATTTTACCCTGTGCTAATTTTGTGTAGAAACTACGAATATGCGAACAGTATTAGTTTATGGAGAGGTTTGAGATGTTCGAGAAGTCAAGGCTACTGACAACAATTAATTGATTGAATTTTCTCTGAAAACGCTTCTTGATCACCATCACACCATTATAAAATGTCTGTGCCTAAACCGTCCAGGTACTCGAAGAAATTATTCTTCAGAAATATGGAGCAGATTATTTGAGGTGCTGGGATTCTACCTCTATCTCATCCGTACAGCTTCTATAGAAATCGTTGAATGAGACTGCGAACTTGACGGCCATATGGGCAGTAGTCTCATATGTTCGTTTTAGAGAGCCTCAGGAAGCTGGCGTATAGTTCTTAGTATGAAAAATACTGAAAGTGTCTGATAGTTTGAGTGGGAGAAAACACCATATTCAATTCTTATGCCCATTTGTAAGCCATTTGTAAAAATAGGAATCTCATCATCGCTTAGAACGTTGTTAGATCGAAATAATTCTTGTCGGGTAAGTGAACGTCGAAGCTGCTGCCAAAGTCGATCTCCATCATCTGATAGTCAGAGCTTCTATATTCCAGCTCTGGCTAAGATGGAGGCGCGACCTTTGGAGGCGCCACCCGCATCTTTTAATTGTCTTAAGTCTTAAGTCTACAGATGGAATATCCAGAAGTGTCTGCAGCAACATTTGAGGCATCGCGCAGACTACTCAAGATAATATATTGAGATGCTAGTCGTTGCACTCTTTGCAGTTTGGAGTTTGCTACTGGAATGTCCAACGTATTATCTGCGGTTCTGCTTCCCAGTTTCTTTTGACTTTAGCCTCCGCTATATACTTATTTTCCTAGATAACTCTTAGAAGTGTTGCATCCTTAAAAAATTCAATATTTGGAGTTCTGAAACTGCCTGTTGTAAAACGCTCCGGAGGGACTAGCCCGCAGCTCATTTTCTCCACTAATATCCAAAAAAGAAAAATATACCATTTCCATTGCCATTACTAGGGTCGAGATATTCACTAAAAGGTTTTAATAATCAAATTAGGGTTACTTTAAGAATGTAGTGGGTAATAATCGCAGGAGGCGCACCATTATTTAAGCTAAGTTTTGCAGAACAATAGATCCGCCTGATGGCGCTGGGGTCGAGTTATTACAAAAAATGGTATTCATGGCTTCGGCATTCTAGCGTAAGTGCACTAGCCTGCCATCCCAGAGGTTGTGGGTTCGAGTCTCCGTGAAGCACGGTCCTCGCACTTTTCCAAACTTACCTACTTTCCTAGTTTCTCATAAAAAAAAAATAATAATAATTTCATTCCTTAACCCCAACAACCTTATCCTTCTAATCCTTACTCCCGCACAAAAAGTCAGCGCATTACTTGCATTGTGGCTGCTAAAACAAAACAAAAACAGACACAGTTACACATTGCAACAGTGGCGCCAGCAAGAGTTAACGAAGTCCTCAACCATCTGTGTGATCCTTCTGCGAGAAAATTGTGGCACACAGATGGCGTTTCGAGTAGTAAGAAAGCGTTGTTCCTAAGCAGTGGGCATTTCACCTACTAAGGACTGATAGCGGCAGGCTTATCACCTAACTATTTTTCAAATAAAGTCATATTCAGCAGAATATACTGTATTTTTATTAAGAAATGAATTTACCAAACAATTAATCCGGTAGGAGGTGCTGGGTTAAAATATTTTGAAAAATCTTATTTGTGGTTCAATAGGGCGGAACGACTCTGTAGAATGATTTTTGGTACAAACTGAGTTATAATACCAGTATAAAATATAGCGGTAGAATTTGAAATTTTGAATTTGAAGAATATAGCAATAGAATATTAGAAAATTTTGAACAAAAAAAATGTTTTTCCATATTTTAAAAGTGTGAAAAATATGTTTACTTATCTATATTGCTGAAACCAAATTTTCAAAACATTCACTGCCATTGTACGTGCGACATAAAAGATCTATTGCAGCCTATTCATGGGCTCGAGTATTTCTCTGAGCCCAACTATCTCAATAAGTTTTAGTATTTCTATTCCATTTTATTGAGTTTTATTTCCTGCTCTAGTAAAATATGTACATATGTATGTATGTTAATACAAATGTTTGAAATGGGGAGGTATTTGGCGATTTCATCTTCCTCCATACAGAACTTTCAGATTCCATTAGAATAAATTACCAGATTAGTAAGATTATAGTTCAATGTGCACTCCTGTGATAGACATAAAATTATTCTTATATAATTCCATTCAATATTTAAATCGGCTTACATTAAAGTTATCATTGATTTTTATTGCGTTAAGCCGGTTGGGTTGCCCCAGTATGATCTAATTTACCTTTCCTTTACTTCATGTATAAAGGAGAAGAAATTACGCTTTCCTAAGCCACAAAATGGATCTGGTCCTATAAATGGGAAGGAGTCCCTCCTCACTAATTTGCGTGTCATTTCGTTCCCAGTAATTTTCTACGTGCCCTGAAATCCATAGGATACGTGCTTGGTTATTTTGGCCTAAGACGTTCAGCTTATCAACACATTCCAGCATTAGTTTTGCCGTAACCTGGAAAGAGTTGAGTGCCTTGATAGCTGCCTGGCTATCAGTAAGGATAGTGCTACTTCTGCTGTATACAAAGGGGCGCAAAATTATTCACCCAATTTGGTTTTTGAATTTTGGTTACTAACTTAAAAACAATATTTTAAGTTATGGAAATCTTTATTTTGACCTTTACGCGCTCCATTGCTTGTATGTTTGAATACTGCAGCTATCTAGTTAAGAATATAACTATCTAGTGTCAAATTTGATTGACGTGCAATATAAATGTGCAAAAATTATAAATCTTCCGATAGGGTGATTAATACTGCGTCACTAAGTAGTTGCGTTCAAGATTAAAGTGAGCGGATCTTTCTCTTGCTTAGACTTATAGTAAAGGGTGGTTAAGTTTCAAGGGCCGGTGTTGATTTTGAATAAAATACATTTTTTTATGAAATTATTATCATTTCTCTTTATTATGATAATATTGGTATAGCTCAATTACGTAAAGAACAAAATATCGGCCAAATAGCTGTCACGGCCTCGGCGCCACACCTCCATCCGATGGTCCAAATTTTTGGTGACGCTGAGGCTGGCTTATCGACGTACACCTTTTCTTTCAAATAATCCCAAAGAAAGAAGTCCAACGGTGTCAAATCACATGATCTTGGCGGGAAATTGACATCGCCGCGACGTGAGATTATTCGGCCATCAAATTTTTCGCGCAAAAGAGCCATTGTTTCGTTAGCTGTGTGACAAGTGGCACCGTCCTGTTGGAGCCATATATCGTCCACATCCATAACTTCCAATTCGGGCCATAAAAAGTTCGTTATCATCTCATGATAGCGAACACTATTCACAGTAACTGTCTGACCGGCCTCATTTTGGAAAAAATACGGCCAAATGATGTTGCCGGCCCATAAACCGCACCAAACAGTCACTCTTTGTGGGTACATTGGTTTTTCGGCAATCACTCTTGGATTATCATTCGCCCAAATGCGGCTATTCCGCTTATTGACGAATCCACTGAGGGGAAAATGTGCCTTATCACTGAAGATGATTTTCTTCACGAAGTGCGCGATATGCATTTTGATTTGAACGCCCGTTTTCATAATAAGCCTGAATAACTTTAGCGCGTGGCTCGATTGTGTATCTTTCCATGGCTCAAATTGAGTTAGTCTGAAATTGAAAAATATCGAATGAAATGCAGAAAAAACTTTACGTTTAGGTGTGGTTCACATTCAACATCGGCCCTTGAAATTTAACCCTTTTAGTAAGTAGTAAATCGATTTACCAGCGCGAAGATATTTTAACGCATTTAGATGACAAAAGCTTTCGCCAAGTGCTCTGTGTGAAACGATTGCAATTTGCTCATCCAAAGTTGTAATATTTTAACTAAATTTATATAAAATATAGTATGCTTTACACTTTCTCATCATTTATACAATATATTGAAAGGCGAATAATCACTTTAAATGTATGACAATACAAATCAGCTGCTGTGCTAACGAATTTCGTCGAGATAATCTTCACAACATTATTCCCCAACCTCTTTGGTGAAACATTAAAATTTCATTCGCCAAAGCAGAAATGTTACAAAAACAAAATACACGGCAGAAGTTCACAAATATCGAATAGCAACTTAACGAGCTCGGTGTGAAAACCCCTATTGTTTATGTTGTCGTGGCTGCTAGCAAGCGGTCAGGGTAATTCGCTACACCAAACTACATACATACATACATGCATATCCACTTATGCCAGTTTCATGAGTGCGTGTGTTGTTGTTATTATTGTTGTTAGAGCAATTATAATTACTTTAATAAGGCAGCGATCAGCGGCATTTACACTCTACTTACGTTGCAACACTGACGCCACTGACAGCCAGCGCGCAGCCGCCTTTGTGTTGCCTTTTACAGCAGGCAGCGCACCACTTTCGCACGGCTGCTTGGTCGCCAAACAGACACGCTCAACGCCTTTGTGCCCACCCCACCTTCGGCTGCTTTGTTTTCGTGCTGTGCGTAAATCGAAAAGTCTGCTTTTTTAGCTTACCCCTCGCCTGAGCGTGGCATCACAAGTAAGTATTAGATTAATGTATATATGTTTGTACGTATGTATGTGCATATGAAGCTGCGTGTACGCGTATATTATCGCTAGCGCCGGTTACGTCTATCTTACAAATACAATACATTTTGGTCGGGCCTACTGTACAGCGAAATTTTCAATCAGACACATTTCATATTTGTTTTTCGCATTTTTGGTTTTCGTTTTCGAAAAATCCACTCCGTTCTGTTTGAGCTTTTATTTGGGCTGCAATGTGCTGCGCACCGCGTGTCGCGCGTACAACTACAAAAGCGTCAAAGGCTTGCTGTTGCCGCCTAACGCTAACAAATGCCATTATGCAAACACAAAAACAAAAATAAAAAAGCAAATTAACGCTAATATGGTTTTTTTTCGCACGGCACTTGGCTTAGTTGCTTTGTGCGCTACGCCATCTTTTAAAGTTTGTTGTTTTTGTGCACATAATTTGGTTGTTTCTGGCTACAACAAAAAGCTGGCGCTGCAGCGTTTATGTGAAGTTATTGTTGTTTGCTGGTTATTATTTTAATATATTTTTTTTTGTACTGCATGTCGTAATCTGTCTGTGGCTCTGTTGGTCGGCCTGTCTCTCATTCGGGTTTGGTGTCCGTGTGTGTGTTGCGGTGTGTCGCGGCCATTTGCAAACCAGCGCGCGGTCGTGGCCGCCACTCAACGAATTTGCACGGCGGGGTAGCGGCAAACGCAAGCCACCGTTGTCCAGTCAGTCGTGTGAAGCGATCAACGTAGCGCGCCTTTGCTTTAATTTATTTATTTTATGTATGTATGTATGTATGTGTATACACCTAGGTATGTATTATTTCGGTTGTTTCACTTGTCTTTGAATTTTTTTCGCTATATTTCTTCTTATGCTCGCAATGTTTTTCTTTTCAATTCTTTTTTTCACTTCTTTATATCATTTAGCTTCCCATTGTTGCCTGCCGCCGTACACTCTTCTGCCTCCGCGCCGATCCACAAACGGTCGCAATGATCGTCGCGCACATTAAATCGAAATCGTATCGAAATTGTCGGCTGTCCGGCTCGTCGACTCGACACATTCATTTGCTCATTCACTCCTCAGCGCGCTACCGCTCTCTTCCATCGATCACACTGCCCGATTGGCGTTGGCGATTTTCGTCTGCTGCGCTTCAATTACTGCAGCGCCCATGCAACTCTGCAATGCTGCGATTGTGATTGTTGCTGCAAAGCGACGGCACTACGCTACTTCACCACTTCAACCACAGCTACTGCTGTAGTCGCGGCGACTCACTCCATTCCAATGCGCACCATTCGTACTCGTAACGGCTTGGCTTTCGCATGTGACGACGTGCAACCATGCAATGTCTGCGCCTCAACTCCATTCATCTGCCATCGGCTCGCCTCACCTCGCGTAGCCTTGTTACACTGCCAATGATGACTTTCTATTATAAATTGTTAGTTGGTATGTCTGTCGTTAGCTTTGTTGTTGCTGTTGTGCCTTCACTGTTATGCGATGTTATTATTGTTACCATTGCTGGTTGACTGTTTGGCCGTCCACGCGTCGGCTGGCTGTGTGCCTCTGGCTGGCTTGGTGGCGTTGGTCAATCGTCATCGTCATAGCCAAAACCATCGCCAATATTAGCGTAGTCGGCGTCATCGCCGTTGTCGTTGTCGTCGTGGTCGTCATCCACATCGACAACTGGCTGCCTGCTTGCTTGGTCGGTTGGTTAAGTGAGGTTATTGACTTTAAGGTCTATTGGTTCTTGTTTTATCGCCGCCACCACCGCCATATTCAACACCACTGCTATCACTGCGACCAATCAGCTCCGCACCGCTACATACATACAAACGTACATACTTACAACTTCAACTACCGCTTTTCGCTTTATTTACCATATTCTTTCCGCTGGCTCGATTTGTTGTGGGTAGGGCAGGTCGGTTGGTCGGTTTGTTGGTCGGTCGCTAAGTTGCGTTCTGAGTGCTGCATTTTCAGCCGTTTATGTTATTTGCAGCTTAACTGATTGTTTGTGCAACGTGTTGCAGCCTACAGCAGTCCGTCCAGCAGCAATGCAACCCGTCCAAAGTAATTCGTTGCGAAATCGTATTGGCCGTGTCGCCTCGCCTCCAATACTCACCACGCCGGCGATTGTGCGCTTACATTTGCCATTTGGCTATTTGCTGTTGAATATTCAAATTCAAATTCATATTTTATATTAAAGTATTAATAAATTGCTTTCAGCGAGCCACTATTGAGGAGAAAAATATTTCGTATTTCTGCGCTAGGTTTTCTGAACGTTGAAAAATGGAGATCGATACAATTTTGACCTGAAATGCTGTCTAAAATGACAGAAGTACTGATTTCGTAGAGAAAATTCAAAAAAAGCATCCATAGAAGAGTCCAAATTCTGGCGAATATTTCTTTAATTATTATTTACTTGAAAGCAGGCCTTTTCATAGAGTCCACGCGTTGCAAAGCTCAACTTTAGTAACAGAAATTGAATTTTTGGCAATTCTAATGGCATGTCAAGAGTAAAAGGAGTAGAAACCACCCAAATTTTAATGAGTTATTCGCTGCAAAGTCAGCCGCACGACGGAAATCAAAATTGTAATTGGAAGTGGGGTGTGCGTGAGATTGTTAGGTTGAAATAATTTTCAAAACCAAGCTTGATAAAGTGAAAGGTTTGAAGAAGAATTTCATAGATATGTATGTATATTAGGGTGCGACACTCTCCATATAAAAAATTCAGAAAAAGAATTCGGCACTACTTTCCCATCGTAGTTTCTATAATTATGAAGTTAATTATATTTTAAGACCAAGGGCCAAAATACTTCGGAAAAATATTTAGATTTATGCGAGCGGGATCAATTTGAAAGTTACTCCAAAAATGGAGTTCAAAAAAGTTTAAAAATTTTATTTTTTCTGAACACATCGCCTCAAATGATAGAAGAATTTAGCTTAACACGCATCGGTCTCTTGTGTCAATAATTATTTATTTATTTAATTTTTTTGTCAAAAACACTTCTCGTATAAAAAAACACACTTGTAAGTATAGAATGCAGAGGTGTGGCCAACCTCAGGCCATTCACCGAATCTCAGCGATTTTAGAAGGTTCAGCTGATGCGCGGGATTAGAACAGCGGTTTGTTTACGAAAAAACTGAGATTGTTTTGGGATATAAGAAAAATTTCAACGCAGCTAATGTTAATTTGTTCTCTCTGAACTACGACTGTTTGGAAGAGCGTAATAGTACGTGTGAAATGAGCCGGCACAGTTCTGCTATCGAACCTCCTATGACGTAGCAGCCGAAGTTAGTCTAATAGTCTTTCTTCGGGTGGCCAAGCCTTGTAATCTATGGTCTTTGGTTTTGGTGTGGTTTTTCGGATTGGGCGGAATTTCTTTAAACGCACGGAAATAATATGAGTTCGCTTAGTTGACTTCATTCAATAAATTTTTTTTGTACATTAAGAAATGTTAGCAGGTTTTAATACCAAAACGGACAGCACATATACAAATGAGTGAGAAAAAGCTGTCCCGAAGTGTGTTCGGAGATCTCAGACCACAAATTTTTCTGTGGATAACGAGTCTCGCCTGATGATAGAAGTGTGGTTCTAGTGAAGCCGGATATTGATGAGGAGCCATTTGTGTAGTAATTACCGAAAAATTGGGTACTATGATAGTTGTATCACGAGAAAATCAGCATGATGAATTTCTCGATGATTTTAACTAATGGTCGAAATGAAGCAAGTTGGCTTTTCTAACTAATTTTTTCAAAAATTTAATAATAGCCCAAATTTAAAATAACCCAATTACCACAGTAACAGACGGTGACCTCTAAATATTATACTAAAGGGTGATTTTTTAAGAGCTATAGGAAAGTTAAAAAAAAAACACGTAAAATTCAGAAAAATGCATGAAATTTTTATTTAAATTGATAGTACAGTCCATATAATTTAATGTTTGAAGATCATTTCATGCAAATGTTGAGCGCGACTCCCCTTCAAATGGTCCATCCGCTTAGCCCACTCTTTCCAATGTTTCAGCCGGTATCTCACAGATAAATGCTTTAATGTTGTCTTCCAATGCGTTAATTGAAGCAGGCTTGTCTGAATAGACATGAGCTTTAACATAACCCCACAAAAAATAATCTAAAAGCGTTATATTGCACGATCTGGGTGGCCAATTGACAGGTCCCGAACGTGAAATAAAATGTTCACCGAACTCGCCTCTTAACAAGTCCATTGTTACGCGTGCTGTGTGGCATGTGGCACCGTCTTCCTGAAACCACATGTCCTGCAAGTCAAGCTCTTGCAATTTGGGCAAAAAAAAGTTGGATATAATTTCACTGTAGTGCTCACCATTCACAGTTACGCTACGACTCGCAGCATCTTTGAAGAAATACGGTCCAATGATACCTCCAGCCCATAAACCGCACCAAACTGTGACCTTTTCTGGATACATTAGTAGCTCTTGCAATTCTTCTGGCTGATCTTCACTCCAAAATCGAAAATTCTGCTTATTTACGTACCCATTGATCCAAAAATGAGCTTCGTCGCTGAACCCAATTTTTCGATAAAAGTGGATCTAAACTTTCTTAACAGAACACGCATTTTTATAATAAAATTCAATGATTTGCAAGCGTTGTTCGTTTGTAAGACGATTCATGGTTAAATTATAGACCAAACTGAAGATGTATGACAGTGAAACAAAACACGAAACGTGCGTCAGCTGTTTAAAACAACTGTTTAAAAATATAATAGCAAAAAAATCACCCGTTAGAATCTGCCTGTAACTAGTTTTCCGAAATTTGTTAGGAAAGCAGAAACAAAATATCCACTGCATTTACTTCGACTGGTAACTCAATAGAAACTTTCCGCCACTTCCTTCTTTAGATTTGAAGGATTTATGGGGCTTTCTGTGATCAATTTACTTAAATATTTAAATATTTCGATTTAAGCAAATTAGACCAGCAATGAATTCTATATGTACATACATACGCAAATACATACTTACATATAGGTATATATAAATATGAATGTACGTAAGTGCAAGTGAAATATCTATTAAATTCAAAAGCTATGAAGGATTTCTGTTAATATTTTAGCCAACTCAGCCAATTTCCGCCTTTATTTGTCAGTTTTTATGTTTTATTTTTTCTTTTTCTCTACCCATAAGCTACTGCCCCCAATACCCGGAATATGAGGTTTGCATATTTTTTATGGCATTCACAGCTGGCGACTTAATGCGGCGCATGCAAACGTTTTATTGCCTTTAAACATGTGCCAACAAAAGTATATACATACATACATACTTACATATTTATTGTTTACTTAAATGTGTATTTGCAAATTTTATAATGAAAATTTCGCGAATAAAAGTTTAAGGCGAACAATTACTGCGAATTTGTCAACGGAATTGACTTTTATGCAAAACAAAAAAAAAAAACAAAAAAAAAAAAAAAAAATAAAAAATAAAGTGCTTAGCTAACTTTTGTAAATACGTATCTTTACATACACAATTCTTGCATATGTATGTATGGTAATAAAGTGCGAGTATAATGTAGTATAAAATATTTACATCAATCAGTATGAATGACTCAGTGCGATACCTTTCAAGTGTCTAAGTGTTATTTGTTTACTCGAGAAAGTGCTTATCAGCACGAATTCTCAATAACTGTTATGCATAAATGTATGCACAGGGTCTTTCATGTGCGAGTTTTTGTTAAGTATGATAGTTTATTTTTTTGTGGCATTTAGCACAGGTCAATAGGGTCTCTTTTGACAGAATTATGTAGAAAATCGACAATTTGCGGAAATAAATTATTATATTATGAAAACTACAGTTCGCAAAATAGTAATTGCAATATTTTCATTATTATTTCAGTTTCGCAGCAAATATAATTTCATGTTTGAAAACTAAATGTAAGCAATAAAGTGACGGAATTAAATACCTACATAAAATAATTACAAATTAAATATTTGCTTCAAGTGACTGAACTCTGAAACGAACATCACTTTGAAGCAGAAATATTAGTGTTTATTATAAGCGGCAGAAATTAATATTTTTCGCGTGCATTGCTTAATTCAATGGACTATTTCTACGAGTGTACTAATTAGGATTAATATCTAATAATAGCCAACCTCAATTATCTGCACTTTTTCGTAAAGACACATTTTACTAACAAGCATTTTTTTAAGCTATAGGATTTTTCCTTACCTTTTCAGGCTTTGTAAAGGTGTTTGAGGTTAGGTTTGTAAGAGAGTTGTGCGTAAGAATAAACCAACTGCAACAATTTTAAGGGTATTTACTTATGTAATATTATTATTGCAAATATATGGACACGATTTGGGAAATCTGTATTCATTAGTGAGATCTTTATGACATTCCTAAGCAGTTTTGAGGCAGGGTTTGTGTGTGAGATTAAATTCGATTTTGCTCATTTTTGATATGTTTACTTACCATATGTAAATACATACATATATATTTATATAACTGACGCGTACACCCTTTTTGGGTGTTTGGCCGAGCTCCTCCTCCTATTTGTGGTGTGCGTATTGATGTTGTTCCACACATGGAGGGACCTACAGTTTCAAGCCGACTCCGAACGGCAGATATTTTTATGAGGAGCTTTTTCATGGCAGAAATACACTCGAAGGTTTGCCAATGACTGCCCAGGGGCGACCGCTATTGGAAAAATGTTTTTCTTCATTTTGGTATTTTCACCGAGATTCGAACAAACTGTGTGAATTCCGAATGGTAGTCACGCACCAACCGATTCGGCTACGGCGGCCGAACATACTTATACTCGTATATAAAAACCAGAATGCCGGGAAAAGCGGCTTCAAAGTTTTCAATTCACTACATCTCCCTTAGTAAAAGTAAACACATACATACATACATATTAGGCCGGGTCGATTTGTGGGGAGGCAAAAAAATCGCCCATTGCTCTGTGAAAATCACATTCTAGGGATCAAAATAAGAAACTTTGCCGAAGGAACCATACCTCTAAAACGAATTCTGATGTCCCCCAATTTGGCCAATAGGTAGGTAGGTGAAATGGTTGAAGTGTCGGTCTGGCACTCCACAAGTGGGACTAAAGCGCCGTTTTGATACCATTATGAGACCTCAAACAGGCAGATATCTACAGCCAGCCAGAGTTATTAATGTAATGGAGAATGTTGATGGGATTTAGGTTGGCGCACTGATAAAGGCTATCGAAGGGCATTAATCAATTAGCTGCTAAACCCAGGCATTTGTAGAGAAAGGAGGAGATAGATAAATTGGCTGATTGAGAGAAAACCCCTGTTCCGACTCCCAATTCGACCTTGGAACCGTCAGTGCAGACAGACAGACAGACAGACAGTGCAAGCTTCGGTGCAGATTTTCCCCTCGCATGTTGAAAAAAAAACACTTTTTTGCCAAATGTCTCTTATTTTAATGTTCAAGGACTTATTGAATCACCCTCATACTTTGGGTGTAACTGAAGTGTTCTCTAAATCATTGAATTAAGTTTTTCTCAAAAGTTTTTTGCATTTGTCTTACTTTTCTTCTACTTCCTCCTACATTGCAGCAGCAGTGCACAGTAAAAATGTGAAAAATGTGGAAATGCGGAAAATTGTTGTAATTCTTTGCAGCGAACAGAGAAACAAACGCATACATATATACAGAGGTGCATATGACTTACTACGTGCAGAGTTCATTTGTTTTGCACGACCAGAGAGCCATTTGTTACTTATCTCAGCCTTTCGCAACAATATGCAAACACGCATACACACATACATACGTACAAATGGTAACTTTAAAATAATGGGAGAAACCATGGTGGTGTCCTAACTATACAGAATACAGGCGTCGTCCTCAACCAGAAGAGCTCACGCGAATGCTACTCGTGTCCTCACCGAAAAAGGTTGTTTAGTAATTTTAAATATAACAACGACGACAGTGCGAGCAACAACAACACCACGAGGCAGCAACTATAGCCGACTGCCACGTTCATCAGCAGCTAAGAACAAATAAGGAATAAAACAAAAACAAAAACAATAACAGAAACTACAAATCAAGGCAAGTGAAGGAAGTGCAGGCGCGAAGAAGCTGTAAATATGTACATATATTTATTTAGGTGTGTACTTATGTAGGCAAGCATGTATGTATGTGTGTGTTATTGTGTGGAGACACTTGAACTCGCCAAAGAAGTTCTCCGCGCTGAGCTCGCACTGAGCTCGTTTGCATGTTGCAAAATCGTGAAATGTTGCAGCAATGGCAGTGGCAGAGTCAGCGTTAGCGGAGTGTACAATGGCAGTCGCCAGTACGATGAGAACGACTGTGCAGTTGATTAAAGTAAACGAAGTAAAAAAAGAAAACCAAAATAAAAGTGAACAACAACAAATGAAAAAAATAAAGACCAATACACAAACAACAACTTCCTTTGACCAAACGCGCGAATCGCCTCTCTGACGCTCTGTAGTTTGCCGTTGTTGCTGTGCATGGCTGGCGTGCAAATCTCATTAAAAACTGCATTTGCTGTTTTTTTTTTTGTTATTATTATTAAAACAAAAAAATGTATTTTTCGCAAGCGTCGTCACTGCTTTTATTTAATTACACTAATAAATGTGCAGATGTGCGTATGTATGCGTGTATGTATGTATGTATGTATGTATATTTGTGTTATTTTTTTATTGTGGTTGCCTTTAGCTGTCTGTTTACGTATGCAACGCACGCAATGCGATGTTGCAACAACGGCTATTGTTGTTTGTGTAATCGGCAATGCACTGAGTAGTCGCTTGCCGACGCATAAAAATGGGCTTACACAGTGCCCCGGAATGCTGAGTGGTGTATTAGGCGCGTTCGGCAAGAATGCGCACAAACATACATACACACATACATGCATGTTTACACACTCCTATCTAAAAATAAAAATAAAAAAAGTATCTACAGCGGTATCAGCAGGCAGACATTTGTATGGACTGAAGTTAGGCTTAATGTCTTCTGCTCAAGCGTACAGCAGGTTGACCGTAAATCATCATTTAAACACTCGAACGGGGTATTTAATGTAACGGTTTTCTTTCTTTTTGTAGCATAAAACGTTTTTTAAAGTGAAATGCAAAAAAAAATCCATGAATGGCTGATATTTTGTATTTATGAGCTTGCAAATTTTATGGCCTATAGTCAGAGCCAACTACGAGGGGAGGCTAAAAAGTGAAAAGAGGGAAAAGAGAGTTTTATTATACTTTGCGCTACTTTCGTTATATCTCCAGATAAACCGTTGACTGGGCAAGAAAACACTCCCTATAGCGAGCATTGAGTTTCGTGTTTCGCAATTAGGTTACCCACAAATCAAGAAAAAACGCACTGAGTATCAGAGGAGATGTCATTGTTTACGGGAAGCCTTGCACAGAAAAAAACCTTTATTTATAAGTAGCTTATTGTGCGCCAGCAAGGTAGAGAGTCAGTTAAAGCCATTCTGTTCTCAGATCAGTCCAGTTGAAGCGAAATCTCCAAAGCTTGTTGAAAAAGTCAAAAATTAGTTCGGGGCGATGCACTTTTGAAAAAGAAATGCTAAGCAAAAAAAGCTTAAGTGCCACATACGAGCATTGTGAATAGCCCTCAAGATCAATTTGTATGACTAAGTTAAGTGCAAATTTGGTGTCTAAAATATTCACACCATTTCAGAAGTAACAGCGCGTTGTAAGTTGGGACAACTTTTTGAACCGATGCAACTAGAACAGGAATGAATTTATGAGCCGACTTGTTGCTGTGAACAAAACTTGGGTACATCACAATCAAAGTTTGCCTATGTGCATAGGTATCACAATCGGCTGAAAGATTTTGGCTCCTGTTTTTGGAATCATCTTCTTGAAAAAGCATCTTCTTGGGAGATTTTAAATAAAATGGTGTCTATATTATGAAAGAATATTATGATACCCTTCTCCAAAAACTGAAGCATGCCAATGCGTAAGAGGAAAATGAATCCAAGATACGTTTCTTTCTATCAACAGTAGGTCCGTTCATAAAAATCGTATTGCAACGGCTACTGTACACAAATGTGTGTTCGAAACACTTGAAAACACTTCCTTTAATACCTTCAGATAAATCTTTTTTTTTCAAATCTCTGGCTATTTCGAAATTTAAAACGTTTTTGTTTTTGATAGTATAAATAAACTAAGCAAAATTTGTAGAAAAGTTGTAGTTATTAGGCAAAGATGGCAGGAAAAATACCCCCATATTTAATTTCAACCACTGCCCTTCGTTCCGCGAACTTTTTGAACTCCATTTGCGGAAAGGGAGCTAAGCGGACCTACTCTTATAATTTTGTGTCGAATGGCCGGTGCTTTTGAGAAAAACGTTTTTCCCCACTACCTGCTCAGAAGCGATCCCACTATTCATAGCTTTGTTCCCGTAGTTTTTTTGGCAAAAACGGGTAAAACTGTTGCTCTATGACTGCTGCTCTCAGAGAAAAACAAAAGCACCAAAAGTATGGGAACGCTTTTTGGATAGAAACGGATAATTCTGTCGAATACGTCGTAAACGCGATATTTTGCTTATATTAGTTTGGGGAAAAAGAAATCCATTAGTTTTGCGTAAAATCTTTGCGCAAATTGTTTGAATCTATTTTATGGTCGATCTTTAGCTCCTCGGCGATGCTACGACTACTAACATGCTGGGCGACTTCGTCTATTTCTGGAATTTTATCGACACTATCGACATATTCTTTAGCATCAAAAATGCCTGATTGGGATCGACGAAACCAAAATTGCACGTAATTTACTGTTGCAGTATCAGCACCATAAACATCATTCACAATTTCAGCGACCTGGCTTTTATCAAAGAAAAACTGTACCGAATTTTCTCTTTGACGACTTCCATTGTTAGCAGCCTGTAGCTCACAACTTTTATTTGTTCTTTATTTTAAAAATTCATTTATAATCTAAAGAATAACTTTTCAATGTTTTAAGCTTAATAGAAAGCCTAAAAAGTCCCTATAAAGTCTGTGAAGTGATGAGCGAAAGATAAGTAAGAACGAAAACTTTAATCACGTTTCTCTTGAATTGCTTTTTTCTGCCCTGTCGAATATAACTAAAAAAATAATCAAGATATCAACTTAAAATTTTACAGAGATATTCATTAACATTAACTTTGCATGTACCTCACATTTTATATTAATATTCTCCAAAAATATGGTTTTGATCAATTTCTTTATAAAAAAGTGTAATTTTTTCACTTCATATTTTCATTTTTTTTTTCTTCGTTAAAAATAGATAATTTCAAAGCGGAATAACTTTTTTTAATGAACAATTTTTGTGTGGCTGATTCCAGTTGATTACAAGAGGCTGTACATACCATTCAAAAATATTTTTGTATATTCTTTTAAGCATGAATATTGATAATATAACTTATTTTAAGGTAATAAATACTCTCAGTTTTTCTCAAACTCGTTGTCTGGAGGAGCTGCCCCCCTTAAGCTTTGGAGCTCCCCCCTTGAGTTGAGGTTTTTGCATTGTAAAATAAATTTTGAGGAAGCGGCAACTGAGCTCTTCAACACCCGACAATTAAATTAAATTTAAACTGATTAAATCAATGCAGAAATATACTGGTATTCAGATTGGGTGCTATTTTATGTACTGCACTTTGTTGGCCATGACCGTGATTTTTATAAAACCTACTATACATACAGATTTCGTATTTCGTAATTCCCATGCGAATTGATAATAAATTAGTATGAAGCACAGTTACTTAATATAATATAAAAAAATTTGCGAACGTACATCCATATGTATGTATGTATGTACATATGTGTGTATATATTCAAAGTTTTAGCTTGATTGGAAGAGTTTACGTAATTACATACATACATACTCTGTATACTTTACGAAGACCTGCTAACGTGGGGTCAGTGTTCATAACTGTTCTTTTACTTTAATTTTTCTTACTCTTTTCCACTTATACATATCCCCATATCTCCATAGGCATGTATGTATGAATGCGTGTGTGTACTTTTTGTTTATACACTTCTTGCGCCCATTCTTAGTAATATGTCTGTTCGCCGATTTTGCCTGCCATCACAGTTAGTTAACAACCTGTGTTGCTTTTCTGCCTACTGCTACACTTTTGGCTCCTCCAACGAGCGATAACGACACAAGTGATGGGAGGCGAAGTCACTTACAAGATGGCGACACGGTCGCCGTTTATTATTGGTGACTGATGACGGTGATGGTGGTGACGGCGACGGCGACGGCGACGACGATGGCAATGTGTGGTGCGTTGACTTGTTATGCTTGCTGATGGGGACGAGACACAATCAACGACGACCTCAACTCGTACTCGTACGCACGCAGATGCGCAATTACTCAGCTACGCATAGCAACAACAATTGGCGAACAACACTTAAGCAAAGCGCGCCAAGTGCCAATGGCAAACAAACGTACAACTTAGCTCATATCCGTGCTTATACACATGCATGTGTGTATGTATGTATGCATATAAGTCAATGTATGTGCGTTTATATGTACATACATACATACAATAGGTATCTACATTAATATGAGCGCACGAATTTTTATTAATTATTGTCGTTGGATTAAACGACATGCCGCACGCTGTTGCCTGCCGCTGCTAGCCTGCAAGACAATCGCTGGCATCGTATGTAGTTGGCACAAGGTGCGATACGGCTCGTCGGCGCATTGATTGAGCTGAGTATGCTCAATTTTCGTACATGTGTACATATGTATATAGAACAGACATACATGCATCTATGCATACATACATACATACGTGTGTGTATACCGTTTTTTTTTTTCATTGTTTGTTCACGTTCAGGCAGCTGCAAGCGTTGATTGCTTTTATTTGTCATCTCAATTGTTGATTTTTTTCATTATAATTATATTTTTTTCAACCGCTCCTCTCTCTCCTCTCTTCCTTCCTGCCACCTACTATTCTACCAATTACGCCTCCTTACACTTCTGCTGCCATTCTTAGGGCGCGCATGGAATCTTACACAGCGTTTTTCTTCTGTGCATATCGGTACTCTGCTCACGACAGATACAGATGCAGTTGCAGATACAAATGTATGAGTTATAGATACAGATTCCTTGATGGCTCATGACATTTGTTCTGTATCTATAATATAAGTACATGCATACAAATGTGCATACATCTCCATGTACATTCGTATGTACAGTAAATGAAAAAGAGATATTGAAAAGCAATCGATTGTAGATTTTTTTGTGACGCAAATTTCTGTGCACGGCTATGTATTTGTGAGTTGAATTTTTATTTTTTTGCCAACATTGTGTTTGCTCAGGGCCAGTAGAGACTGTTTGATATGTAAGCGCAAATATTTATATACGGAGGTACATCCATGTAGTCAAATGAACTGGTTGTAAACTAACTCACAATTAGTTTGAGCCGCAGAACGGAAAAAGACATACATATGTACATACCTAAGTAATTTCAAAGGTTAAATGAAAGCATTTTCACTGCATGTTATCAAAAGCAAAAGATTTCAAGTATAATAAATAATATTTTCTATCTCTCCCAATAATATTAAATATTTTTCTATTGGCGAAGTGACGATATATCAAGAATATCTTTGCATAGTGAAGAAAAATATGTATAAAATTTTAGCTTTAATCGAGAATTCCAACAACAAATAAAAAAGCAAGCAAAAAATGTATACACACATTTCATTACTGTACTTGTCTACGACTATTATTTAACAGTTGTTAAATAATCACACACATTACAAAAACAACAACAACAAAAATGTTTAAAAAGTGTCAAAAAAATCAAAACAACAAACAAAAAATGCAGTTATTTTCCGCGAATTTCTTTCATTTGGGTTTTTTTTTGCAATTGGTATGGAATGTGAAATGTAAATAATAAATGTAATAAGAAATTATTTAGTTGATTTAATTAGTTTCGCAATATCATATTCCAACGGTATTTTTCCCCACTCTTCTCTGATGAATCTTATTAATTCAGTTTTATTAAATGGCGATTTTTTTCCTACTTTTATTTTTAAATGAACCCACAAATTTTCGATTGGGTTAATGTCGGGAATTTCAGTGGGAGTATTATCAATAACTTTGGTGCAGTTGTAAAGTAACCAGGACCTGCATAAATAAGATTTATGTTTGGGATCATTATCTTGATAATACATATTTGTATTTAAATTTGGATTTTCTGAGCCCCAAATCCGACAATTTTGCTTGTTGACGAAACCACCGAGTTGGAAATGGGCCTTATGGCTCAAGATGATTTTTCGATGGAATTCCCGATCATTTTCATGCATTTCAATGACCCAATCAGCAAAGACACGACGTTGTTGATGATCGAACGGATCATAACTGGACTTTGTAAGCCTTAAGACCCAAATCTTTATGCAAAATACGTGTGTAATGACGACGAGGAATGGACAAACCTGGGTTTTCTTCAACATTTTGGGCTACAACAGCAATATTTTCGGCTGTTCTTGAGCGACGTGCACGGGTTTTATTCCTCACACCACTAACTTGTCGCAACAGCTCGAATTTTTTTCACCAACTTCTGTATTGCGGTCCGACAAGATGCTCCACGATGACCCAAAATTGTTCGAGATTTAAGAACCGTCTCTGCCAAAATTTTCACCATTTTTATAGTGAATTTTAATAATTTCAATGCGTTGTTTAAGCGTGCATCGTTCCATTTTTATCAATGGCGTAGTTTCTACTTGTCAAATATCCAAAAATGACAGCTTCAAAAGTGACATCTACCGAAATAGCAGGCTATTCAAAATAACACCTGTTATTGGAAAACCCTTTACATACATATGTATGTAGATCAAAACCCTCTACTTCTCAAATAAGTAATTGAAATGAAAAAAGTGAGCAGCTGCTGTTTTTTTAGTTCATTCAGTTTAAAATTTTTGAACCTACAACATTTTTTCGTTTTTCTAAATACTTAGTACCGGCCAGTCATAGACGACTAATAGTTCCTTGTTCTTATTAGTTACAACCGCTTCTATAAAAGTCGTTATAGGTATGTGACCTCTGGCCATTCTGCGTGTTTTCTGATAAAAATGTGTCCTATATGTAGTCTCACCTCAAAGCCCGTGGCTAGTGATATAGTACATAGTGTTAGATGAGTTGGTTTGAGAGGATATGATTGTTGTCATACGAGGTTCCTTCACAAGCGGCATATAAGTACGAGTACATAAATACGTGGAATATAACTTCACTCTCTTCACTCACACACCGCTAGTTCAAAAATTTTTAGATCAAGTTGATGGTTTCTGGTGATGGTTGGTCTGGTAGATGAATCTAGCTCACGGCTGACTCACAAACGAAGTGAAGTACCTGCATTGGTACTATCTTGGAAACCAAGCTGGCCTGGTATATACCCAATTTGGTGTATACACTATTTGTGAGGAATTTTATTATCTTTCAGTTGCTATAATTCATATTAAGTTTGTCGTAAGATACACACCTACATCTGTTCAAAATAATAAGTGTGCGACAAATGATCAAGTTTTAACTATTTTTTGTGTTTTATAATTCTACTATAAACCATATATTTAATTCAAAACTTCAAACTTTCAACAAAATTGACATTTAGCAACAACAAATACAAATTTAACAAATTAAAAAAAAAAAGTTCAACTTTAGATTCAGAATTTTTAGAAATATTCGGGTATGCAGTTCAAATGGCTCAAAATTCTCCTTAAATTTTTACAATTTTTTACCCCTGATGTGTGAACATTTCCATTTATACGCAAAGACTTCAGAAATTGGGATTTGTGTGCAAGAAAATTCTCAAGATCGATCAACATTTTTTTTAATTAACGCGATATTTGAGCTTACATTCAGACCTCAATTTATGTAAATTTTTTATTGACTGAGCTACATACAAAATTGTATATCTCGAAGTTTTCTAAAATTCTGATTAAAAAGGGATATCCCGAAAAATTGCCCATAAAAATTAACTCGATTTTCGAAATCAGAAATTGGATAGTGGTTTCTGAGGAGCAAAAAAAAATCAAAATTTGTAAAGCAGTGTAATTATCAGAACACAATTATCGTAGCAAACTATTTGCTTTGTATAAATTAAGCGAGTTACCTAAAACCGGTACATCGTCTTTTATTATTATGCCAATGCCAGTTTGGTGGTCCCAACAGTAAAAGCTTATGAGATAAACTCCCCTAATTTTGAACTCATTGGAATTAATTTTAAACTTTTTTCGTCACATGCAATAAATACCTCAAATACAAATTTATTTTGAGATAACGAAATTTGCATTCTGCTTCTTGGGGAATACCCCATTTCATTCATACATACGGTAAGTATTTCTATTGCCTGCCGCCTGTAATGACAGATTGGCTCCCAGCCGAACGCTTGTGAGTACTTTTGAACTACAACTCGCGGGTACTCCTACGCTATGCCAGCAGAGGTAACGTAGTAAATTTCTGGAGTCAGTTACGTTTTTGGTTGTGGCTGATTCTCGGTGTCTTTATCGCATGGTTTCTACGGCTTCTAGCTGCCCACTTGCCTTCTTGGCTGCCCACCTACATATATACATACATACATGCATATGTATATTTATTGTCTTTTATGCGTAAACGTTCATATACATATGTACATGCATACATACATACATATGTATATTCGTAGAAGGAAGTGTGTGCGCACCCGTGTAATCAAGCAACCAACCATTTGTCCGGTCATCCATCCATCCAGCCATCGATAAATTCACTCGTTCCATTTCGCAGCCATTTCGAGCGCATATGCGTACTTTTGAAATGCATATGTTTGTATGTGTGTATGTGTATCAATGTGTATGGGTGAACGTGTGTTTTTGAGTTTTCATATGTATGTACATACATACATACATACATATGTGTTCTTAGGCAAAATGTAGAAAATGCGTAAAGTCACTTCACGTCGTTGGCTCTGGCTCTGGTGGCGATGGTGGTGGCAGCGTTCACAACAATGCGTATTGTAAGATACAGATACAAGCAGCTAAACTGACTGAACTCGGCGGCATACACAAAATGTATCTGCAAGCATGCTTACAAATGTACTTATTTACGTATATACATACATATCTATTATACTTTTAGTCATATGTAGGAACGTACATACATACATCCATATATACATTTGTGAGTATGTATGTATGCTGTCACGTATGTAGGTAGATTTATGCTCAGCTGCGTATGCTGCCGTCGCTGATTGAACCAACCAGTCAGTTAGACATTCAGTCATTTAGTCTGTCAGCTCGCCAGTCAACCGTCTGTCCATCCATCCATTCATTCACCATTTTCCCCCTCACAGTCGTTCGTACACATCTGTTAGCTGCTTGGTTGTTTAATAGTTTAGTGTTGTGTTGTTGCAGAACCTCAAGTCAACCAAATGTAGAGACAAGAAGATACATACATATTTACATATACACACACGCATATCTGCATGTGAACAACGCTAGCAGTCCTAGCAGCAGCAACAGCAATAGCAACAATACATACTACCATCCAAGCAGTTAAGTACTACAACCAAAGAGCCAGCCAGCCAGCCATTCAACGCAAAATGAGCGAGAACGAAACGTACGTAAAACAATAAAAACAAAAAATAACAGCAGCAACAACATGCAATACAACCAAACTACCCAAACGACATCGAATCGCAGAGTTGCTGAGTGAGTGCCAGTGGCAGAGGCTGCAGAGCATGAATGCCACCGCCGAGGCAGGGGCAGCGCCTGAGACGACAACGATGACGATGACTATGGCTATGGCTATGGCGACGACGACGACGACGACGACGACGACTACAATGATTACGATTACGGACGGGCGGCAATTGCTCGCGACGCTGTCTGCCGCCCGTTTAGGTATCCGATAGATACGGCGCTGCGCTGACATATCGGCGGACGCGGTCCGTGTGAATTTCGCCGCTGCTATAGTGAAAAATTATAAATTACATTTTCTAATGGGAAAAATGCACAGAAAATTGCAAAAATTATAAAATAATTGTGAAATAATAAAAGGCCAATGTGAAAATGGTGAAATAGTTGCGAAAAATCATTGAAAAAGGCCATAAAATAAACAAATTTAAAATGAAACGAAGCGGCGGCGCCGCCGAATGGTGAATTAAAATGAAGAAGGTGCTGTGAAAAAATCTATAAGCATAGTGAAGAAGAGCAGTGAAAGCCAAACGAGAAACCGAAAAATACATATCGTGGATATGTACTAAAAAAAAAAACAAAAAAAAAAAAGAAATTGTAAAGCCAACGAAAAAAAAAAGAAGAAGCTAAAGTGGAGTGGAAGTGGTAATAACGCGAGTGGAAATCGTTCGCAATTGAGCGATTAGTTTTAGTATTGTGCATTTCCACTGCGGCGAAGAAGAAAAGTGTAAGAAAAAATTTGGTGGAGTACATAATCTGAATTCGAAGTAGAAGCGACTAAAAGTGGTGGCCGTGGTAACAGGAGCAGCAACAGTATCAGCAAAAGTTGAGGTGCAAAATCCAAAGGGGCAGAAATAACAAGAAAATAAAAGCCACACCAACACCAGCCGCTGGAATACAAGGCTGGTGGTAGCAGGGGCTGGTCGGCTGGTCGGCTGGTTGGCTGGCTGGCGGCACCTATTGTACATATGTATATGTGTATGCATTTGTGGAGAAACGGTTATACATATACACATACACATACGCATGTACTTGCTACGCCAGGCAAAGCAAATTGCCGCAGCTAAAAGCGAAAAGGTTAATTACCCGTTGCCAAATAAAGCAACAACATTTCATTTGTTGGAATTAAGTAATTTTGAGTTACTTGTTTGAGCTTGTGCTTGTTTTGTTTATTGCAAAATTGTTAGTTTGTTTGGTTGAGAAAAATTATCGAATGCGTGAAAGAGCCAAAGTGACAAAATAAAGTGAAATAACAACAATAAAAATAGCCATAAAATAAAAACGAAAAAAAAATTACTACAATAATAGATTTTTAAACAATTTATATGGAGGCGTAAATTAATGAATTCAATCAAGTTAAATAGCAGGAATATAAACGAGTTGCTGGCTAGTTTTCAGTAATAAATTTTTAAAAGAAATAAAACTAAGTTAACGAAAACCCACAATTTTAAACTAGAAAACGACACACAAATAAAATCGTATAGCGTGAGAACATAAACAAAATGGAATAAGAACAAACGAATTAGGTAAATGGAAGGAAATGAAACGGAATAGTGCGAAGTGAAATACAGTGGAAATGAGTGCAAATGGAATGAAAGAAAATGGAATGGAATGGAATGGAATTAAACGAAGTGGAATGTAATTACCGTGTAATAACTTAATGAAATGAAAGTCAGACTAATGCCGGTATTCAGAAACCAAAATCATTAATCATAAAAGTTACCACTAGAAATTATCGTAACTTATCGCTGCTATGTGAATCCTGTGTTTAGCTTAGGGGGCTTGTGGGAGGGGAGATTCGTTCTAGAGAGAACTGACCAGATTATTAAAAAGGAGTTTTTATTAGGAGTGCTTATTTATTAGGGCTGAAGTTTTCAGCTAGACTGGCAGTTGAGAGGCTGATTAAAGCAAGTGCTAACTATCCGTATTACAACCTCCGTCTGGTAGCGGAGATGATTTTAAGTGTATTGTTGTAGACAGTCCAATGACACAAAATCGCGTAGTGTGGCTATCTGTGATTTATTTAACCTTCCGTTGGGCGCTATGTGTTTTGCATCAAGAAATTTATGCAGCTGATATTTGTATATAAAGTTTAAGTTATGTTGAAAACCAAACAAGTTCGCTATTATTTTTAAACGAAACGGCGCTTAATCATAGCCCAAAACAGAGGTTTAACCAAAACTATAAATTATTTCAATCATAGTCGAATTGGAAGCTGGCTTTTAGCGTAGCGCCGGGTTTAAATTTAAATCCCTCGCAAGCTTTAGTAGCAGTAGGTTTTAAGTAAATTAAAGCCAAAAGAAATATTTCAATGTTTGTGCTCTTAATATTGAAAATTAATAAAAATCTTTAATTTTCAAGTTATTGACAAGACTTTGATATAATAAACGATGAACGATTGTTAAGACACCCTAATCCACTTGAGTTAGATTAAACTGGCAAAAACTTAACAAAATTCAGTGGTTCAATAAAACCGCATTTTTGCATTACAGCAAAAAAAATGTCGCTTCTATCTACTAGATCAGCTGCACTTAACAGAAAATTAATAAATTTTTAAAGTATATAATAGTATAGTGTCTAAAAAATTGAGCGCTATGACTCGTGCATTCTGCTAAGGGTATGACGAAAATGGTCGGTACAATACTTGAAGTATGAGACCAAATAATTGGCGAAAGGTGTCGAGCACTTAAAATCAGAGACTGTAGTGGCAACCAAGCTGCTCTAAAGACCTTTAAAACTGCTCGCACCTCTTCAAACACAGTTTAGGAATGGTAAGTTGAGTCATCTGGGATTTATGCGTATGCCGAAACTCTATGCCGAGGGAACTCTGTGGTTTTCAAGGCAACGAACTGGCGATGTCTGCGAAGGTGATGCCAAAATTCTTTCTCAGGCAGAGAAGGATTAAGTTAAGAATCCTGATAGGATTAATTACGTGGTACAATCCATGGGGACGACATATAGTGAGTGTAGCACAGAGCATTTTCTCTGTCGCTATTTTGGAATAGACGAGCTACATTCTCTTTCCTTTGACATACTGCTTCGATTCTTAAAAAAATCAACACAATTCGCAGCTGACTAGCAGCATGAGTCCCCATCCCACTTGTATCTCCGTTTTCTTTAAATCCTTTCTGTTGACCTGAAGTGCTATGTCAATTTGCTTGAGTGCTTGGGAAATTTTCGGCCATCCACTAATCAATTTCATTCTATGACTCTTGAGCTCTGGAGTAAAATCCTGTTATAAAGTGTACATAGCTTAAGCTTTTCATTATGTCAAAAGACGGCTGTAAATTGGGTATAACGTCTCAATTAAGTAATTAGCAAAAATCGCAACCAGCAGAAACACCCTGTCTAAATATTTTTCAACTGTAAACATTCGGGCAGGGATTTAAAAAATTTTAGCCTACATATATTTTTAAAAATATTTCAAAGAAAGTTTTTAAAAGTGCAATTTTTTATATCATGGACAGAAGTATTTTTAAAGTAATTTTGTTTTTTTAAATATGACAAAAATATAGCAAATCACTCAAATTAGTATAAATAGCAGGTTTGAAATATTTCTGCCTAGATTCAGTCACAAGTCGCTTAAGTGTTTATTAATCACTTTTAGTGACTAATAACCGCTATCTGAATGCCGCCATGTATAGTAATAATAAAGTTGCATAAATTAAAATGAAATCAAATACAAAAACAAAAACATAAAATGAAGTGAAATTGTAAAAGTGACAAATACCTATGTACAAATGCAACAACAGTTATAACACTTGTGATGAATCAAGGGTAGGCGAAAGTGATAGCGATGCATTTCTTAATTCCTGTTCACTTAATTAGTTCCCTACCTGATTAATCAGTTCTTTTCAGTTCACTTCATTAATTAGTAAAAATCTATTTTTACTACAATTTTACTCTTTGTTTGTTTTACTGTTGTTTGAACGGCATAAAGCATTTCTCGTACACTTTAGAGTAACGCTATTAAGGTGATGGCCTTTAACTGCATACACGTATAAAATACCATGGCTGCTTTTAGCAAATAAAATGTTATTGAAGCCGCCTCCCTATCTATCGGAGTTTGATTTTTATGATACACTTTTACATGACAGCTTCTTGGTGTTTTAGACTTACCATTGGCGTCCTGTGGTTCAGGGAAGTCTTCAACTTTGTGCATTCGAACTTTTCTCTTTAAATGTTCTCAAAGATTCTCGATGAAATTAATCGAATCGGCGCTCCTTTAGAGATCAAGTAAACAAAGTATAAGATATTCCATGGAACACGGGTGTATTTTAGGTTATACGAGTATGTCTTCAACGGGAGACCCAGAACGTTTATATTATATAATTTTTCAGTCGGTGAAAGACTTAAAATATGGTTTTTGTTATGGTTTATTTTGGGCCCACCCATAAGATAACCTTGTTTATTCTTTCCGTAGGAGTGCAGATTTTTTAAAATCTAACATTTTTTTCTGAAAAATGAGATTTCTTTCGAGAGGTCATACAAAACAAAGAATCTATTTTGCGGTCAAAGTTTCCATAGACGGTAGCTCGGGTTTTTTACAAATTTCGGGGTTTCTTCAAAATTCAGGTTTTCTTCAAAACTCAGGTTGTTCTACAAAACTTAGGTTTTCTACAAAATACAGAGTTTATTCAAAAAATTTTCGGAGATAACCGTTTTGGTCGTTTTACTGGTGCTAGAATAATGTGCGGCAACCTTTCAGGGTCATTCAATGGGTATTATTATTATCATCATTACTATTAACTATTGATCTACATATGTACATATGTACTTCTATAAAAGGTCCTTGTCTCTGAAGATGAAGTTTTTTAAGAATTCTATTAAAGTAATCAGCTTACATTTATCAAGAATACATTGATAAGGCACTGTTATGGCTCGATCTACCACATGTTAGGTTAGGTTAGGTTAAGTGGCTGTCATCCGATACATTTAGACCTCAATGGACCCATTGTGATACCACTGGATACCCTTTACACTCCTGAATCTGTTCTAAACCAACCTGTGGATTTAATAATTTTTTTTTATTTCGGCAACCCTATTTGGGAGACCACTTCAATGCTGTCACATGTTCATCGCGACAAAATTAATCATCCAATTTTGTAAGATTAGAAATTGCCGAAAACCTGTGTAAATACATATATATTTTGGTTATAAGACCAATTCACAGTAAATGTTCTATTCTAAAAACTCCAGATAAAGAAGATTCACTCGCTTTCAATATGAAGATTCACTCGCTTTCAAAAGCATATGTTTGTGAGAAAAAAAGGAAATATTTATTCGGCAAAATGTGTCTTTTCGTATGAAAAATCTTAAAAAAGTGTTGAATTTAAAAATTTTAAATACATACATATAAATGTATATATGTATATCTCTGTACCTTGTGCGTGCATCAAAAATTAAAGAATTCAGTTTTCTTTAAAACGTGCACAACAACAAATAGTGGGTATATTTTCCTCACGCAGGAAAATTTACAGAAAATTTCATGAATGGATTGACAAAAGTGCAACGCTGCTGAAACGTTGGTAGAGGGCAAGTAAACGCACACGTATACATTGTATATGTATGCACATACACATGCACACTTATAATACATATTTACATACATCTCAGCACATTTATGTACACATGGATATACAAGTATATGATGTGAAAATGCAGCTTGGATGCGCCTAAATATAATTAAATAAATGCAGAAAAAAGTGTGTGAAAAACCAGTCGCCAATTTAATATTGACTCCTACAAGGCATGCAAAGCCCACTGTGACGCTTGAGCGCGACGCTCGCTCTCCAACTTCTTTTGTGGGAGTGTGAAAAAATATTTATCTGAATAATTTCATCTGTATCTTCTGATTCATGCCGGCAATATGGAAAAAATACACAAGAAAATGCGCGAAAAACTAAAAAAAAACAAGCAAAAACACAAACTGTGAAATTTATATGTATAATGAAACTACAAACATATGTACATATATACTTATAATAAATTTGAATATAGGAATTAAATTTATTAAAAGTGTATAAAAATTGTGTATACCTACATACATATGTACGTATGTATACAATGAATGAAAGAATACGCTGTGAAAATAACCGAAAGCAAGCAGATGTGCGTACGCGCTACGTACACCCTTGCATATATAGATAAACTCTTAGATACACACGAATACTCAGCTGCGTGGATGTCAGCAGCGCTGCTACGTCGCTGTCATCGCAGGTGTAGTGGTGGCTGCGCTGCTTGCAATTCTTCTGTGCCTGCATTTTCGTCGAATCTCGCGCTCTCGGCTTTTTGAGCACCACTTCTCTCAACCACTCTTTCTTTGTTTGAGACTTGCGCGCTCTTCACGCAGCTCGAATAGGGGAAATGGAAAAATATACCTACTCTGACGAGAATACAAGAAAAGTGTCAAAAATATTATAGTGCAAAAAAGCAAAACAAAAAAATGTTTGTGGCTATCAAACATAAAAAATTTATTATTTTCTTATACGTACATCCATATAATATATCTTCTTCTTGTTGCAATATCCGGTCGTTAAGTGTGTGCGCCAGTGAATATACACATATGTATATACGTATGTATGTATTTATGCGAGTAGGAGAAAGAAGTGAAAAATTGTCTCGATTCATATTTTGATCAGAAATTTGAATTCCCCAAATAATGAGATTCCAGATAAAAGTAATGTAAAATAAAAACAAAAATTCACCCAAGTTCGTTCAACTTTGTTCCAAATACATACTTACATACTTATACATATGTACATAGCGGCAAATAAAATTAGAGCGAAAATTGTAAACAGTAAGAAAGTCGAGTGCAATAATAAACATTTTTGCTATCTATCTAGTTCGGACGATTACTTATAAAAGTAACTGTAGCATAAAAATAATACAATAAACTTAATAAAAACTAAAAAAAAAATTGGAAAATGACTTAAAAAATGTATGTTAATACCATTGACACATTCAAATTTGGGCTGAGCATCCCTTCACATGTATGTATGTATGCATGTACGAGGTGGCGCAAAATTAATCATCCAATTCTGTTTCTGAACAACTTTTTTATTAAATAAAAAAAATGATTTTGAGTAATGGAAGTTTTTGACTTTTATGCGCTCCGTTACTTGTCGTGTTTGTTCACTGCAGCAACCACAAGTGTCAGATATATGTAATTGACGCACAAAGCCATTTGCAAAAATTATAAATCTTCGGTCAGGGGTTTTTAATTTTATGAAGTAGCTCAAAAAGTTCAAATCACACCCTCTACTGGACCAGTTGTCGGCGTTCCCACGACAGTCGGTTCTACGTAACCGGAACGACCCGGATTTATACCAAGGACTGTCACTTCAACAGCATTCCCCGTATATGTATGGGGTATGTTTATGCTGCTACAAAAGCAATAACAACATACCCATTTCTTTAGATGATTATTTGATTGTTACTAGAAGTTCATCAGTTTCTATTGCAAGATACCCAGTATTGCTGCCCCATTTAGCACTTAGCAACTTAGTTTAAGGGGGGAACCTCATGTAGAAACCTCAAAATCGCCTAATTTTTTAAACATATTTTTAAAGGTGATAAAATAATTATATTATTTTTAAGCTTTGGCACAACTTTATTTAACCTTTCGAGAGTACAAAAAAAAATTGTTTTTCATTTGTTTCCAAAATGGCGGCTCAGGATCATTTCTTGACGGCTGCCTACGGCGCCGGCTTTTGGTTTTTTTTATAACATCTTAACGGAAAGGATGAATCTATAAAATTAAAAAACAAGTAAACAATTATTTATAAAATAAGCCTTTAAAAAAAAGTCATAATTTGGGGCTATTTTATTGACATTTTTAACCCTCAAAAAGTAATTTATCAACGCGAAATATCTGAAATTTTAGGTTTATCCTTCCGATAGTAATGTACAGAAAGGCCTCACCAAACTTCAAACAAATCGGTTGATACATTTTTGAGTTACAACGCGAGCAGTTTTTAAAAAAGTCGTTTCGAGATAATTGAGTTTAAAGTTTGAGGTACAGGAGCGCGCGGACCGCTCTCTACCTAGTTAGTGGGTTGTAGAAGTTATAATATTGAGAATTTCGGCATGAAAATTTCACAGTACGAGTATATTCTTAAGATACTATATTTTCAGATTATCGAAAAAAAATCGATTTTTGAGGCTTCTACACGAGGCTCCCCCTTAAGGTGGGGAAGCAAAAAGTCGCGAATAGCACGGTGCAACAAATAAAAATAACAACATTTTTTACAGTTTTGCTTATAAGGCAAAAAAATAAAACTGTTACGCGGATCTTCCAGTTCTAAAGCTCAAATTAAAGGAATAGTAAATAATAAAGGCATAAGCAATATTTCAAAACAAGGTTTACAAATGTTAGTATAAGATATATACAATAAATAGTTTTGGATGATTTCAGATAAGGTTGAGAACTGTAAAATTTTTATTGGCATAAAATGCAAAAAACTTACCGATATAAATATTTGGTAAAGTACGCGTCTTATTATTTTCTATGACCTATCAGAAAAATACTATGAGAACCCAAAGATAAAACACTTTTTTTCATATATTGCGCAATTTATCTACAGTGACGGTAATATTTTCTACATTTCCAGTTTTGAAAAAATTTAGAACCAATTATGCCTGTGGTACCAAACAGTGCGTTTTTTGGAAAGTAAATGGATCAGGCGAGAGAATCGCGTGATGATACCTTTCACTTTAAATAAGGCAATTTGTCTTACACCTACTGCCATTAGTGCACAAAAGAGTCTTTTTGTTACAAATCTGATTCAACTTCTAGCCCATTCACCGAATCTATGAGGTAAGCAATGGCCCGACGCCCTTAATTCTGTACAAACTGGGTTTCACCCTGGTATCTGGTATCAAAACTTTTCCTGCATTAAATGAGTGCTTCCTGATTTTTGTGGTGTATTCCGGCCGTTGCACAGTGGAAAATTGCGGGCGTAAATAAAAACAAACATTTAAGTATTAGTAAAACCATTTTTCACAGTGATCGATAGACATTACGTAAGATGAGAAAAATCAAGAAATAAGTTTTGTAATTGGTTTACATGAAACGGTAGAGGCAGTCCTAATTCGAGCAAAAACGATGCGATTTTATTTACGAAAGGTATAGTCTGTTGCAAAATGCTCAAGCTAATTTTTGCAAATTGGCCATTGTAGCCGAATGGATTGGTGCGTGAGTAACATTCGGAAGTGCCCAGGTTCGAATCTCCGTGCATGAAACACCAAATGGTAGAAAAAAGAAGTGTTTTCTAATAGCGGTCGCTCCTTGCCAGACAATGGAAAAATTCCGAATGTATTTCTGCAATGAAAAATCATCTCATAAAATTTTATCAACCGTTCGAAGGTTGAATTAAATATTCATTCAAGGAAACACTGTTCTAAGATAATTTCGCATATCCATTGTCCAAATTTGTAATTAAGTAATTAAGTAAGTAAGTAATAAAGTAATTTTTATTACGCCCAAACAGGTCGGCGGTTTGATTTGAAATTTATGTGGACACTTCTCGCTGAAATAATAAATTTAAGTCAAAACAAAAAGAAAAAACAGTTGTGAAAGTGGGGCGAAAATGAAATTATACAAATTTCGTCGCAGAAATCTGGACCGATTCACTAAAGCATATAAATGAAAAATTAATCTTTCCACCATTCCCATTAAAAACTTAGCCAGGAAATCGCAATCCTATTTCCTATATGAAATGCGATCAACCTCAAAACGAACTCGCGTATCGATAGTCGTCTCCGCACGATTTGTAAACTGTGAAGTCACATTTCTATTTGATCACAGTACGTCCCATATATGTTGTATATTAAAGACGCACAAATATAAAATTTTTATGGCATTCATTGGGCATACCTACTTTATTTCATAGAAGGAAAGTACAACAATTTGTTTTACGTTTTCTATGAAACTGCAAGAGAACGAAGCGAAATAATTTTTGATAGCTGGATATATCCTTTTTCGTTTGATATTCTTATTAATATCGTGGAGTGAATATACAGTGACTCACAGCTTATTTGATGCAGCCAAAAAAAAAAAATTATTAAAATATCAAATATATTTTATGGTATTTCCATTATAGAAAAAAATCGTATATTTATTTGTATTGTTAAATACCATGTTTTATTTAATAACAAAACAAAAAACAAAAAAAGTTTCTTCATAAGAAATTAAAATAATTCAGTTACAGTTTTGAGGTCCCAGCTTAAATGATGCACTAAACTTAAAGTATTCAAAAAACATAAACACATTAATATTTCGATTTCATGATTACGGCTAATACTTAGTGGGGTATCCCTTTTGATTCATAGATTCTACAAGTTTTGCTGTATAATCGGAACTAATTTTATCCCATTCTTTATGTAGTGCCCGTTTCAGATCAGGAGCATTAGAAATATTGCGCTTTCTTATTTCTCAATAACGTTAAGATCTGCCTTTGTGCAGGTGTGTGTACTATATGTGGGCAGTTCCAGATAAGCAAAGTTTTTACCATACCAGACGTATGCTTGGGATCGTTGTCTTGGTAGAACCTAAACGAATCCTTAATGCCCATTTTATCCGCAGTTTGTACTAAGTTATCTTTTAGCAGATCCAGATACATCTCTTTATTCATGTTTTCTTCGATAAATGTTGAATTTCCGACGCCTGAATAGGACATGCAACCCCATATCATCACACTGCCCCCGTCGTGTTTAACTGTGGAGCGTAAATTACATTGTTGAAACGCGGTGTTTGCTTTTCTCCAAACTCAGGACTTCCCATCAGACTTGAAAAGGTTAAATTTGCTTTCATCCGCAAAAACAACGGACTTCCAGAACGAAATGTCTTTGTTCAAATGTTGTCTGCAAAACTCTATTCTTTGTTTCTTTGTTTTCTATTACGAGCATTAATCAACGGCTTATTTCGGGCAGTCCTTCCAATGAAAATTTTCTTCGCACGGAACTCTACGAGCAGTTTCAGGGTTACATATCTTGCCTAAGTATTTTTCGACCTCGTTCGTTAATTTTGGAGCGCTTAAATCGGGGTTTTCTTTAACTTTGCGAACAATCCACCTCTTATCTGCATCATTAAATATTTAATTTGGCGCAGATCTGCCCTTATCTTCCATCTTCTATCCTACTTTGGTGGCGAAACCTTTCTATAATGTGCTGGACAGTTGAGAAACTAATAGCAAAAATTTCTGTAATTTTTCGTTGGCTTTTGCCCTCTTCGTAATGAGGTCCGTTTTCCCATTTACAAAAATTTACATTTTTTCAACTTTTCTTTACAACAATTTTTTGAGAATGACTTAAGACGTTGAGCTAAACAGAAAAAAATACATTTCACCGTTATTGCATACTCAGAGCAGATATAAAATACATTGCATCATTAGGGCTGTGAGCATATTTTGATGAGAAAACTATTTGTTTCTATATTTTTTCAGCAAGATTTGTTTTTGTTATTGTTCTTTCTGCAGTACATAATATCTCATTACAAGTTGTATGCATTTTTTTTTTATTAAATTTAATAAACATCGAGTAATTTTCTTTTTTCTAAAAAAGTATTACCTGCATCAAATAAGCTGTGAGTCACTGCAAGTATTTAAAACCCTTCTTTCTTCTGGTTGCTTTACTCTATTCCTTTACTTTGCTCCCCTGCAGTTGTTGTTCTCTATACAAACATTTACGTGTATGCTCTTTCTAGTTATTTACTTTATGCAGTGTTGTGATTGCTTATCATCCATCACTGATTGCTTTCACTAAATATAATTTTTTTCCTTTTTCGTTTAGTGTAGTTATTGTTGTGCATTGACTTTTTTGCATTTTGTTTTTGTATACATAATATTTTTAGTTAACCTTTAATTGTGGCGTCTCTATTTTGTTTTGGTTCGACTATTTGTTTTTTCCACTTTTTCTTATTCCGTTGTTTCTTCGGTTTGTTGATGAAAATTGTGGTTCATGATTGTAAAGAGTTCGTTTTTGTTGTCGTGGTTTTCAGTTATGAGTTGATAATGAATTTTGTTTTACATTATTGTTGTTTTTTGTATTTGTAATGCACAGGAAATCAACAATTCTCGCGAAGTTCGAGGTCATTGTTTGGTCGATTAATCTCATGATAATATTACTATAACCGATTTCGATTCGTTACTTGCCTGCTCGCTCTAGGGAAACATTTGTATGGAAAAGCAACAACAAATTTTACCGACCACAAGAGATTTTCAACTCATTTTTTGTAGATTTTGAAGCTCTTGGCGCGTAAGCAACTTGCTGAAATCAGCGCCTACAGCAAAATAGGGATATTGCATGAAATTTTTCTTTCTGTGAATTGCGTATGTACAGCCCGCGAAAAGCTTCGTATATGGCATCTTAAACACTTTTACCAGTTTTGAATATTTTCTGTTTTCTTTCTGATGTTCCTTTTTTTTAAGTATTTCTCATGATTTAACACAAAAAAAAAAAACAAATCAAATCCAAATTTCCAACTTCATACAAACATTAGAAAAATAGAACATATTTTCATACATATTATACTAAGTTTCCACCGCAGCCGCTATCGTGTTCTCTGCCGCTATCGTGTTCTTAGCGCAAACACGAAACAAAACTCCTGTCAAATCCCATACAAAATTAAAACACAACTCCATACCTAAACCCACTTTTCAAAGCGTGTTTTGTGGGTTTGCGTCTAATTCAAAGCGTGTTTTGTTGGGTTTGCGTCTAATTTAATTATTAAGTGGTGGCAATGTTGCTCATTTTCCTCATTTATTATTGCATTCTTATCGAAATATGGCATGTTTCTGAATCATTCCCAAAGCATGCAATCACTTGGAAATGGATTGGCGGGTGATTCCTAATACTGAAGCAAGCTCTTTCTGTGTTTGACACGGATCCTCATTGAGCAATGCCTCCAATTCAGCGTCTTCCAAGGTTTTTGGACTTCCTTCCCGCGGATTGTTGTCAACATTGAAATCATCGTCTTTGAAGCGACGGAACCAATCTCGGCACGTTGTTTCACTTAAAGCAGCATCTCCATAAACTTTTTGTAGCTCTCGATGCGCTTCAGCCGCCGTTATTTTCGAATGAAAGAGGAAAATCAACACTTCCCGCAAATGACGATTATTCGGCACAGAATCAGACATTTTCACAAAACCAAAAGTATATGATACCAAAACAAAATCACTAAAGTGTCGAAGCAGTTTGTTTACCATATGTCTAAGCTTGGTTTATGACGTTTAGGTTATGTTAGAATGGACTGGCACACACTGCTGGCGGCATCTATTGACAAACAGCGGGAACTTAGTTGCGCACCTAATACATTATCAGAATTAAAAAAAAATTGGGTGCACAGTTTCGCAGCAAATCAAATTTTAGTATGATAAAGTGCAATTTGAAGCTTCTAGAAAATCACCTTTGCTCTTTTTTAATATTTTCCTTGACGGTGGTTTGAATTTTTCCAACATATAAAATTCGCCAAATTTGTTTTTTTTATGGAGTAAATACGCACGCCGTCCAGGAAAAAATGATCAAAAATCAAAGAAAATGTTTAGCCATTTAAAGTTTACACTTTATTATACTAAAATTGAATGGGTTATAAAGCAGTCGCTTTGACTTACTTTTTAATAGTATCAATCACTTCTTTCTACATTATTAATGCTGGGCGCCGTAGACGAATGGATTGGTGCGTGACTACCATTCGGAATTCAGAGAGAACGTAAGCCCGAATCTCGATGAAACATCAAAATTAAGAAAAACATTTTTCTAATAGCGGTCGCCCCTTGGCAGGCAATGGCAAACCTCCAAGTGTATTTCTGCCATGAAAGGGCTCCTCATAAAAAATATTTGCCGTTTTTAGTTGGCTTAAAACTGTAGATCTCTTCATTTGTGGAACAACATCAAGGCGTACGCCACTAATAGAATGAGAAGCTCAGCCAAATACCCAAAAAGGGTGTACGCGCCAATTATATATAATAATTTCTTTATTAATTAAAAATACGTATTTGGTAGACTCAATCGAGGGAGTAATACGATGATTTCGTTAAAAACTACGAGGAGGAGATAATTGTTACAAATAATAGTTACATACGTACATGTACAGTCTACTCTCTCCTAACGGACACCTCACTTAAACGGACCCCTCGCATAAGCGGACATTTTTTTAAGTACCGCAAAGGTCCTTAGAGTTTAAAGATAAAGTTTTCTCCTTTAAGCGGGCAACTCTCGCATAACAGGTCGCGGGCACTTTTTGCCCTCACCAAGATATTTCAGTTCTCTCATATGTCCGTAAAAACTCTGCCTCGGAGTTATTAAAATCAATAAATTTCTTGTTCTTTATTTCATTCAAAAAGCGTGGGAGCAAATGACTCTATAGACAATGAAAAATTCTAAAGGGGAATTTGACTTTGAGAAAAAAAAACTTCCCTAATGGCGATAGGACGGTTATACCGCAGAAGATGAGCTTCCACTATCGGCAGTTGCTCAGTTCGCCAACATTATTAATCAGGCTCAAGCTCAGAAACAAATTCAAGTTGACGTCGAAACTATATTAATTTTGGTAATCAAGGCTTTATAAATGATGAAGAAACAAAAAGTCTCAATACTGAAGTGGCAACTCTCGCTGGTCAATTCTTCTGAAGATGAACTAGAAAATGAGAACGATGACTAATTCACTGCTTATAAAAAGGCTTATTTATCAACAAGAAAACTAAATGTCCTTTATATCACAGCGACCTCAACGGCATTGAATTGCTTACTGATCTTCATATGTATACACCACCAAGGTATTGAAATGAAAGGAAAAATTCGCGAAACTAAAATTTCTGACTTTTCTAAATTAATTTGAATACCTTGCATAACAAAATTTGTTTTTACATTTGTCGTTTGCTTACAAATTCTGTTTATTTTCTCAAATATTTATGTGTATATCTGTGCGGGTTGTGGGAATAAAACTGATTAAATATTTAAGATCAGTCACAAGCTATTTAAACTTTTTTTACACTTCTCTCATAAGCGGACACCTCCCATAAGAGGACAAATTTTTCAGTCTCTTAAGTGTCCTATATATATGTATGTATAATATATGCAACAAGCGGATTCTTGTCCTCTTCCCAAGTCGCTAAGTGGCTGACGAATCGAAAGCAGCTAATAAACTGTATTTTTTTAGAGGTGGGTAACATTTAATTAACAACACCCTGCTGTGACAGCTGATTTGTTGTTGTTGTTGATAGTTGTTTTAATGTTAGTTTGCCTTAACAATTCATCATGAATAGACTCATGGCTTTAAAAAACATGGTATAATACGTGTTGATAAGCCACAAGCCATTGTTGAAAGGCCATTACATCTAGAAAAAGTCACAGGTGGAATCACTGGTCACCTCGTTCGTGCGATTTAACTCCTTTGGAGTATTTTTCCTAGGTTAATATAAAGTCGCTTGCTGACGCCGATAAACCACACATAACTGAACATTTGAAAGTCACCATCCAGTGTACGCCATAGATGCGGCAGACGAAGCTGCCACAAAATTAATTCCATAAAATTATCTGCCAAATAAAGCCAATTTAATTGATATTAAAACAATTCTTTTTTGTTTTATTTCTATTTAAGCCTCTCCACCGCTAAAAAAGCAGAATACAGTGATTAAATTCTTCCATTGCCTTATAAAAGTCATTTCGAATTTTTTTATCTGCCGTAATAAAATTTAAATACTATTTGAAGACGTGCTTATATTTTATATAAATTTAACTAAACAAATGCTAAGTAACTTAATGCAAACAAATTAAATTTTATTGTGGAAACATTCAGTAAAAACGTTTGTTCGCACCGATTTTTGCTTAGGGCGACAAAAACATAGAAATTGGAAAGATTTTTAGTCAATTTCGACAGAATGCCAACATAGCTAAACATTTTTTTTTTTAGGTCGAAGAATCTTCTACAAAGGGAACTAAAGTTAACAAAATGTAGATTTTATTGTGTATTTTTGCAGAATATCTATACAGTAACAACGTGTGTGCTTCAACGATTTTTTTTGTTAGAGAATAAAGTTCCAGAAATGGGTGGGGAATCCAAATGCCTTTTATTTTATTGACAGCTAAACGAAATTAAGGCTTTGTAAAACAAATTTAAGAAGATTGGAAGAAATGGATGCTCTGGAAAATGTATAAAATATTACACTAGAAGTCTAAAACTTTCCAAATACATTTTTTGGATTTTAGTGAATTTTGTGTAAATAATTTAGTGCTACCTTTGAGAAGTAAATCCAAGCCCTCAGCCTCTCTTAAAAATATCAAAATCTCGTTTCGGTCATATTCAAATGTTCCTGCATATCCTCTCTTAAAAGCAGATAAAAGTTTAGGACGTCAGAGTTCTATAAATTGATATGAACCATTATTGTCTTGTAATAAAAAGTTGGCAAATAAAAATCATTTTAGAATGGCAGATAATAGGATGGAAGTGTTTAAGAGAGATATCTAAAAAAAATAATTTTTTAAAAGCAAAGTAATCCGTTTTATGCGTAATGTAATTTAGGAAAGCGCCACGATGCCAAACGAATGGTTTTTTTAAATATTATGGATGTGGCAACTTTTAGCTCTTTACTTAGCTTAAGCAGCCACTATTAAAGTACTTCGCCTACGATTAAATTTTGTATTTTGTTGAATATACTTATTTGTAGTTGTTTTTTTTTGTTTTATTTTATATTTTGTACTTCTTATTTTTTTTTTTTTTTTTTTTGATTTTGCATCCCAAGAAAGGAGTGATTAACATTAATTGGCGACAGCTTTGCTGCAAGCCAATAATTTATAGCAGGAACAAAGATTACAATTAAGTAAATGTATATAAATATAATATAATATAAAAAAGCTAACAAATTTATAAACAAGAAAAACGTTTAATGTAAAAAGTTTCGGACTATACCTATGACAAGAATTTTGTAAAACTGCTTTCTGCATGTCGAAAATTAAAGATTCTGGAAGTTGAAGAGTTTTTACGTTTTCTGCTAAGTTTTTATGCACTAGTCCGTGGGCTGAGTTGATAATTGGTAGGATGTGCCTAGCTTCCACTGGCGTTTGACATCAATGCCTAAGTCAGAATATTTGGATATTTTTTCTGCATTTTTTTTTTTAGAGGAACAGCAATATCAATTATATATCCAGTCGTTTGAGATTTATCAATCAGAAAAATATCTGGCCTATTGGGGTCTCTTGTGGCATTTGTTAAAATTGTTCGGTCATAATATAGAAAGTAGTTGGAGTCTTCTTGAACAGATTCTGGGGCGTATCTGAAGTACGGTATTTTGCTTTGGTTAGGGTGGTACATCTGCGTCGGTTTTAGTTGGATTATTTTCGCGATGTCATTGTGTCGCCTCAGGTACATAGAGTTTGCCAGTGTGGTGCATCCCGCTAGCACGTGATCTAATGTCTCACTCCGACTATTGCACCTTCGACATCTGTCTGCAGCGGCATTTGGATCTCGCATTACATATTTAATTAAATTAATTAATTAAACATTAATGTAATTACTTGTTGAAATCACACAATCTTGGATGGCGAAAATGGTACCTTCCGTTTCGGCAAATATCGACCTGTTGGTAACCCATAAGTGCGACAATTTTTGGTCGACATGTGGGATCAGCAAATTTCAGACCATCTTCAGATCTCTTCATCTATTGTGATCTGCATTCCTGATTTCGTGGGATATTGTTGTTTTGTTTATTGTTGTTTTTATTATTTTGTTATATTTTTAATCACTCTTCACATATATTCACCAGAAATAAACCTATTCAAATTATTATTATTTTTTCACAATCTACCGTTTATGAAAGAGGTGGTAACCCGAACATGCACTTCAAATGGTAACTTTCGCACTTCATTTCGCATTTGGCATTTAATTAGCTGTTTAAATACATCAATAATATTGTCTTAACTTAGGTAAGGTTGCAGATATGAGCGTTAGCTTAAAGGACTATTTTCGAAAATGAGCTGTCTACATTTGATAGTAGTGTCAAAAATTCTCCTTAGTAAGTTTTCTGTATAATGCGGTTTTTTAAAGTTCATAAATTAACTAATTTTATGTGTAGCTGAAATCCTCCGTTGCTAGCGCTGCGTTATCTTTTTGTTTATTTAACAATTCTATTGTTATTTAAGCTTAAAAAAAAAAAAAAAATTATGCGTGAAAGCTTTTATAATAAAAGCATTTTTGGAGATCGGCAACGAGTTCTGACAGTGCCCTAAACCACAAAATTTTTGTATGGAGAGTTATTTTGTTCCATGTTACCCATTGTAATCTTTTAGTGGAGTATGCAACTTGCTAAACCTGGTTTTAATAAGTTTTTAAAACGAACAGCTGAATTTAAATATAATAATAATAACACTCCGTAACCGTAGTGCAACTATTTTAGCTTTCTACAGATATAAAGTTTCTTTCCGATTTGTATCTAAAAGAAGTTCGAGCGTGTTTGTTTTTTGATACTGTGAATATAAATAGACTTTTCATAGCAAAAACCAAAAATCTCAAAGTTTAAAACTTTGTGAAAACTTCAAAAAATGCAAACCTTTTGCATCAAAATTTCAAATTTTTTAAAAATATCGAGTATGCAGTTTTATTGCCATTGGTTGGTATGATAAAGTGCAAGTTTAAAGTGGCTTTTAAAGTGAAGATTTTATGCAGCTTTTCATGCAACGATTGCTCGAATTTTCTTTCTTTTTATAGAGAAACTGTGCAACTCCGTATGCAAAAACAAAAAAATTAAAAAATCAACGCGATTTTTGAGCCACTTATACTTGCACTTTATTATATCATAACCCAGTGAGCGGTAAAACTGGATAATTGAAAATTTTGCAAAAACTCTGATTAAAATTAGCGCTCGCCTCGTTAGTTATGAGATTTTAGTTCTTTAATTAATTATAATAAATAAAATAATTAGAATTGTTCTTTCAATTTGGTCGGATCCGAACTTTATCTTCCCACCACATGATTTGAGGGAATGGCTTAGTCATGTACAAATATGTTTATATTGATTAAAAACACAATGCAAATTTATAGTTGAAAACATACTTAAGTTATTTATTCCTTGTTTACATTCTTAAGTTACAAAAGCAAAAGAAAATAATAAGATTCTTCACTTCCCCAAGCGATCTTACGAATCCCCAACCTTGACCTACCCGCACTATCCAAATTATAGAATTTACATATGTACATACATACTCTATGCTCATGCATATATATGTACATACATGCATACATATGTATGTATACCCAAGATTTATATACATCCGTGAACTTGACCTTGAGTTGCGTTATGACAACGTCCTTGAACTTTTAGTCGCTCGATTATGAAAAATTAAATTTTATTTATGCAACAAAGTTATTTTTAGGATTGAAAAGAAAAACACGCAGACTGCTGCAGTGGAAGTGAAATTATTTTTATATTAAACTCTCGTAACGTGGTTGTTGTTGGGGCTATGAGTAGTGTGGTTAGTGTTGTGTCTGCTGCTATTTTAAAATTGAGAATTACACGGGCAATGCGAGACAGAATTCTCAATGCAACAGTGCTGAGAGAGTTAATGAGACGCTTTGCCAGTTAACAGCCATGCAGAGCGAGCGAATGAGTGTGAAAGATAGAAAAGAAAACAAAAACGTGTGCTGCCCACATTGCTCGTCCAACGTGTTGCATGGCAAGTTGTTTGAAGCGAACTCGTTGGTCGTTGTTCTGGCAAACTTGTCTGGTACAAGCTTCCAACTTGTTTGCTCGGCAACTCATACTCTAACTCAAACTCGAACTCATACAAGTACTCATACCAAACACTTTTTGTTTTTTTATAGTAAAAATAGTTCCCTCATATAATTTATTTTACTGACTTGCATTTTTCCACTCTTCTATTTACAGCTACAACAAAAATGACAGGAACGCAGTGAAAATCTGTATCTGTATTTGTATTATTGTCAAAGAATTTTAAAAATGTAGAAATATGCGAAGTAAAAAGTAAATACTAATAAATTGTGGGAGTAAAATTAAGGCAGCTGGAAGCGCACAAAATCTAAAAAAAGGTGGAAATAAAAAGCAAATTGACATTACGCACATTTGGCAACAAAAGCGGGGAAGGAGTCCCAGGAATATATAAAATATATTGTTCGAAGGAGAATAGCATTTAACGAAATTTTTTTCTTGACAACTTTCAAGTCACTGTGGCGTGCAAGGCGTTGTTAGCAAATATAATTCCTCTTGTGCAAACGTCGAAAGAAAAGCCTTCAAAATTAAACGCAACAATAAAAAGAAACCCCACAGCAATCATCCATCCAGTTTGATGAAAAACATGGACAAAAATGCCGGCGGCGACGGTAGCGATGGCAAATCGGGTGTCGGCGTCGGTCTGGGTGGTGGCGGCAGTGGTAAGGCCGGCTCTAGCGCCAGTGGGGGCGGTGGAGCCGGTGTGCATGATCCCTCCGCATTGTTGGATGCCGCCTCGTTATTTGGTAAGTGTTTATATTAAAATTATTTTACTGTTGTGTCCAAATGCTAAGTGACATAATTTTTGTAATTTAATATGCAGCCTACTGGGGTCGCGATCCAGCAACTGCCGCCGCAGCCGCTTCCAATCCGCTATTTAATTCGCAATTTAATGCCGCTGCGGCAGCCGGCCTGGGCTTATTGCAGAACCCGGCTAGCGCGGCAAATGATCGCTATTCGATAGCAGCAGCTGCAGCGGCCGCCGCGTCACATCATCATCAGAATACCATGGCGGTGGCGGCATCACAAGCAGCTAGTCTGGCTAGCCTGCACCCAGCAAGTGAGTTAAACTGTACGATCGTTGTAGCTTTATAGTGTATACATTTACGTATGTATGTATACATGAAAATAGCAGTATCTACTCTTAAAAAATTATTTCGTTATTTTCCCATAAATCATACAAAAGAAAATTTCAATACCAAATGTCTACGAAGGGTTAAGGGATTTTAGATGTGTAAAGTTTTATTTACGTCTTTCCGTTTTTTGAGTGCAACATTGAAATAGCAGTGCCTTCAGTTTTTGAAGGTTGTAAAGGATTATTAATAAAATTTTGTACAGCTTTTGGCGAAAGTATTTTTTTTTATTACTTATTTACATCTTTTTTTCATTTAATGCACATATGTATTTCTTATATTATGATTATACAAGTCTTACATTTTATAAATGATTTTTCCATATTTTTACTATTATTCGTACCATTTCCGTTTTTTTTTTTTGAACCCTTGCAGCACGTTATAGGACTACAAAGCAAGCAAGCTGGCTGAGTGCTCTACTTTTCGAATGGTCACCTTGCATTCACACATTAATTTGTTCTGCGCCGTTATTTTCATCTTTTCAGCGATCAGAAAAGTTTAGTTTTTAATTATTAATAGTACATCAATAGGTCTGTTCATGTAAAAGATCTCCAGTAAGTTGCCAGTAATTTAATTGAACGCAAAACCAGCAACAATTTGCAAGTTTTACCAACAGCTGATTAAATTGTTGGCAGCAAAATTCACAAAAATTAAAATGTTTTTCACTTGAGCTACCTCGTATTAAATTAAAAAAAAAAAATGAAGCAAATAAAATGCAAAATAGCGAGTTTCGGAATCACATGATTTCATTGTGTCCACAATAATTTGCGCCATTTCATCATCGCTGTTAGATGAAGGACATTCCATCAGCAATTGAAGCGGAGCCGCGAATAACGTTGTAAATGCCAAAATCGTTTTTTTACAGGAAAGACAAAAAACGTTTTTGGAGCCTTTGTGACTGTTTTTTGCTCCTGTATTTTTGGCTTGTCGAAAACAATGATATTAATAACTTATACGAAAAAAAAGTGGGAATTTTAATTTCGAATTACAAGTAAGCGGCCATTTAAAAATTTTTTTCAGTGGCAAAACGTTTCATATCCCAAGCGCGACAGCAGTTGAAACGTTTTTACACTATGCACAGCATCTATACTGATGGCTTTTAAAACGTTGTTCCATTGAGCAATACGGTTTGTAGGAACTCATTTAAAATGCAAGCAAAAATATTTATTTTTTATTTTGTTCTTTTTTTTTTTAATATAGAGTATATTATACAATGCGTACAGTTTATTTATTTAATACAAAACGTTACTTCGGCATCAAAACAAAAATGTATTCAAAACAGAAATGAAATTATTCCAAAAACTGTGAATATAGCTTTGAGCCCTCTTACACAATAACTTTCCAACCTATCTTTTTTGTTTACTTCTTTTTAAATATTAATTTCCGAATGTTTTCACGGTCAATTTTACATAAATAGGGCGAAAAACCATCGTGTAAGTGTGCTCTTTCAAGTAAAAGGTTTATATATTGGGTTGGGGAAAAACAAATGTCGTATTTGTGATCGAAATTTGACGCTTTATTTAAGGGGTTACATCTAGTTAGAAGCCCTGAAAAATGAGGTTTTTAAAAAAATTTTCCTGAGAAAACTTCTGAATTAATTGTTTTAAGCCTTTGTACACATATTATGGTAACTTTGAATAATATTTAAAAAAAGTTTATTTGCAAGAATAACAGTTTTTTATAGCTGCTACAGCAGATTTCCAGGAACCCCTCCAAAAAAAGACGTTTTACGGTGACCACTATATCTCCGAAGTGGATTATCTGAAATGAAAAAACCAAACGGATTTGATTAAAGTATTGTATATTCTTCTAATTAATCGAAGGAATAAGCAAAAAAAAATTTATTGACAAAATGGCGGCTTCTCAAAAAAAAAAAATCTATTTAATAGTTTTGGCCTTAAATTGTGTATAAACAAAAAAATGTTTATCGGTTTTAAAAAAGCTTCGATTAAGTACTAGAAAATATAGTTCAGAAGCCGGTGTAAAAATTTCAGACTAACCGGTTTAGCCGTTTCCGAGAAATCGTGGTCACCGACTTTCAAAACATAGTTTTGAGAAAAACAAGGTTAAAGTTTAACCTGCTAATTTAAAGTGCTCTGACGCGTCGTTACATTTATGCGTATAACTTCAAAAATAATCTTCTGAATGACTTGAAATTTTCATAGTGTTTACTTAAATATATGTAGATTACAAAAATGAAATATAAAAAAAAATCGATTTTTTGAAAATTCTAACTAGATGTAACCCCTTAACGTACTTAGAATTATCCGATTCAAGTCAAATATGCCCCGTTTTGTTCGCAAACTTGTTGCCATTTAGAAGGCAACTTCATCATCGCCCCCTTTATAAAACCCCCCTCCTTATTTGCAAAAAACTCAGACAACCAGTTTTCGCAAGCCTCTTTTGAGGCCAACTTGGTATCACCAAGGGCGTTTTGCATGGACCGGAAGAGATGATAGTCACTTGGTGCCAGGTCCGGGCTGTATGGTGGGTGCGATAGGACATCCCATCCGAGCTCCCGTAGCTTCTGGCCTTCTCATCAAAGATGTGCGAGGACGAGCGTTGTCCTGGTGGAACACAACACCATTCCTATTGACCAATTCTGGCCGCTTCTGGTCAATCGCCTGCTTCAAATGGTCAAGTTGCTCACAGTAGAGGGCCGAATTAAGGGTTTGGCTATAGTTGAGCAGCTCATAGTGGATAATTCCCTTCCAATCTCACAAAACACACAGCAAAACCTTCCTGGCGGTCAATCCGGGCTTGTCGATGGTTTGGGCCGGCTCGCCGCTTCTCGACCACGATCTTTTTCACTTGGCGTTGTCGTACGTGATCCACTTTCCACAGCCAGTCACCATTCGCTTCAAAAATGGGTCAAGTTCGCTCCGTTTTAGCAGAGAATCGCAAGCGTTGATTCGGTGCAATAGATTTTTTTGCGCCAACACGTGTGGCACCCAAACATCCAGCTTTTTTTGCAATCCAATCTTCTGCAAATGGTTCCAAACGGTTTTGTGGTCTATACCTAGTTCCTGACTAATAGAGCGAATGCTCACATGCCGGTCTCTTTGGATAATTTCAACGATTTTATCAGTCTCTACGACGATTGGCCTACCAGTACGGGTTGCATCTTCGACATCTACTACACCAGAACGAAATCGATCGAACCAACGCTGTGCTGTGCGAATCGTTACAGTATCAGGCCCATAAACTTCACAAATTTTTGCCGCCGCCTTCGTTGCATTTTTACCTCTAAGGTAGTAAAAACGTAAAATATGACGAATTTCTGGCTTGGTGAACTCCATTTTTGTCGCGCTATAACTTAAGACTGAAACGTACGATCATGGATAATCAGTACAAATCTGAAGCCATCTAGCTTCGGTAATTTTGCATTTAGGTTCCTTATATAAATTTTCTTTGCAAAAAGTAGTTTACAGTGACGGTACGATATGAAATTGTGTTTTTAATTCTTCTTCTTCGAGGCTCACTCAATCCGATCAAAGGCGATAAAAAACCAGTTTTCATTATAATTTTTTTCATAGAATTTGACAAAATAGTCCTTTATTTGACTAACACTAAATTTTTCGCAATTGAAATAGCAACGACAATCACAAACCTAAATAAAAACAATAAATAAAATAAAATCACAGCAACTACACTTAAAACGTTTTTCCACATTACTTGTTCTTGAGCGTCGTTTTTTTAGGGATACTTCTGTTTTTCCTGGTTATATATGCATTTCCACTATTTCTAAGCTTTTTGTTTTTATTATCACTCCACTTTTCAACATTACATTTCCTTTTTGTACCTCTCATACCATCAATTACCTTCGACAATTGCGATCGTATCATTTTGCGTGTAACTTACAACGTTCTTCCACGGACTGACTTCTTCTAATTGCTTTTTAAATGACTTATGGTCCGAAATTTTAACTCATTTGATGCTTTAGAGATGCAACAGAGTAATAGTAACGGAAATCTGCAAAAAAACACGTTTTGCAAAAAATGGCTTTTAAAACGTTATTCGCGGCTCCGCTTCAATTGCAATTCGCAAATTTAATTCATGCTAATTTTTACTTTTGTTTTGAATTAAAATTTTACTTTGCTACCAATCAGCTGTTTTCCTCACTTGCAAATTCTTACAAGTAAAAATTTATCCAGTAAAAACTTGCAACTTCCCCTTAAAATGATATGTTATTTTGCTCTCTCACTACTTACTCTTCCCCTACTTTGCAAGTTTTTTGGGTACATGAACACCACAAAACGTGATAATTTGTAAGAACTCTTACAAACTATTTGCTTCATGAACAGATCTAATTTCCAATGCTTAAGCTACGCGTGCGCTCACGGCTACACAAACCAATTATCTGTTTTGAGTTCTGGAATTATTTTTTTCACTTTTCATATATCTTTTCCTTAATGAAAAAAAAGAGTCTATGTTCTCATTTGCACTAGTTCATGTCCATGGTAAAAATATGGATTTGCATATGTATTAGTAAAAAAAATGTGTATGCTTAGTTTCCATCATGCAGTTCTTGTAGGGTGTTTTGTTCAATGCTAACTACTACTCTGTTTGATCAAGTTTTTGTCGCCGCGCCTTTGGTAGTTTGGTGAACACATTTGCTTTGCGTTCGAAGAGCCATGAGTTCGAATTCCGGGTAGAATTGTAACTTTGCTACTTCTTTCATGTAACAAATGAAATTAATTTCTGTAGGGAGTGAAACAGCAAACGCATTTGCAATTACGATAAGATGTCGTTTGAAGAAAACGCTCCTAGAATAAATATCAGTACATGACTTCACATTTCTAGATGCATCACCTACCCAACTGTGTGGATCTGAAGTTTGAAAGTGTGTATACAAGAACTTATACTTGTTTTTATATTTATTTGTTTCTGTTTTTAAACAAAAATAACATCAAACTCAAAAAAGTTCCTTTTCATTAAAAACAAAAAAAAAATTTTTTTTCAGTAAAAATTTTCTAGAATGCTTGTATGTATGTGTCATCACGAATATATTGTACATACATACACACGTTGACAGCTAATTAGAAACGCGATATTTTGACCAGTTTTGAAAACTTTTCCTTTATTTTTTTAATTTTCATAAATTATTTACAAAACATGCAACAAACATCTTATATATTAAATTTTGTAAAAAAAAAAAAATGTAAAATTATATAAAAATTTGAAAAAAATTTCATCGAAATTGTAGACTTTAATTTGGTTATGCCGTTTAATAGCCCATTAAATTTATAATAAGATTTAATAGAGTGCAAGTTTGAAGTGGCTTAAAATTCTCGTTGATTTTTAATAATTTTTGGTCCTGAAATTTTCCCAATACAACGAATGCACCACATTTTTTCGTATATTTTCTTGATTAGTTCAAATCACGAAAAACTATTGGAAATCTCTCATTTAAACTATCTTTTGTAATTTTTATTTTATTTTACTTATTTCTATTTTATTTCTTCTTTTTTATTCTATTTTTTAATTTTATTCTATTTGATTTGAATGTAAAATTTTCAATTTACTTTTTTTATTTTACTTGAATACCTAATTCTTTTACTTTTTTATTTCATTTAATATTTAATTTTATATCTCATCTAATTTTTTATGTAACATAACACTTTTTTATTGTAATAAAACTAAACTCCTGCAGTGAAGCGGACTTAAATGAATCTTCAATTTCTTACATTTTTCCACTTTTCTCCCTCCCTTCTCTCGACAGGTTGGTGGTCTATGGCTCAACTGGCAGCTCAAGACTACTTCACCCGTCTGCAAGCTTCTGGCCTGTCGCCGTTTGCGCATCCCGATGTGATGGCTGCTTTTGGTCCAGCGGCACTGGGCCTAGGTGGAGCAACCGGTGCAGGCGGTACAGGTGTGAACAGCGCTGGGGGCGGTGTCGGTGCTTTGGGCGCTGGCGCGGGTGGAAGCAATGTCGGCAGTGGCAACAGTTCATCGTCTAGCAGCAAATCGAGCAAATCCCGCAAAGAGAAACGTCAGCAACAGCAGCAGCAACAACAACAGCAACAACAAAATCTAGCTGCAGCAGCAGCGGCGGCAGCAGCAGCAGCAGTAAGTGCTAATCCTGCCGCCGCCTTGGCCGGTATGCACGGACTGGTCGGTGCTGGTGGATCGCTCAATCCCTCCTCGATGGGTATGGTTGGTAGTGGCAGCACGGGCAACACCACTGGTGTTGGTGGTAGCAGCGGCGGCAGTAGTTCGTCGTATAAAGTGAGTTCGTGTGTTGATGTGTGCATTTATTGCTTTTAATTGGTGTAATCTTCCTAATGCATTTGTGTCGGTCTAAATCTTATAGTCGAGTTCAACCAGCTATAGTAAACCGTCGGTGAGTCCAGTTCTACCGCCACCGCCCGGTTCGGCATACGATCCGGTGCAGCTGCATAAAGAACTGATGGCAATGCAAGCGGCCGCAGCATCTGGTAGCTCTTCCAGTTCCTCATCATCGAAGAAATCCTCATCGCACCACCATACACAGTCACATCAGAGCAGTAGCAGCGGCAGCGGTGGTGGTAGCAGCGGCTTAGGCATGTCCAGTGGAGCTTCCACTTCCCTTGGCGGCAACAACAGCAGCAATAGCTCAAATAAAAACTCTTCAATGAGCAGCGTCAGCAATGCGGCAATGCATCATTTGAGTGCGCTAGGCGGCAATGTTGGTGGAAGCAATTCAACGGCGCACCACATCAATGCGTTAATGTCGCCGCATGGCTCATTGGGAGCCAGCAGCGGTATGGGTAGTGGAGGTAGTAATATGGGTGATGCTAGGAGTAGTGCTGGCAGCAACAGTTCGGCTTCGAGCAGCAAAGCGGAGCGGGACAAAAACAACGCTTCGCTAAATGCGCTCAGTTCGCTCTCACAATTCGGCGCACTCGGCATGAGTCCGCAGCAAAGTATGCAAGCGGCAATGAATGCGTTTGCTGCATCCAATCCAGCAGCTGCGGCCGCTGCAGCAGCAGCAGCCTCGGCGGCGGCAAGTGGTGGCAAAGGTGGCAAGGATTACATGCCAACGGGTATACTCAGGTGAGTTAGCGGGGAATATTGTAATATTTGGCTACATTTTTGTTATTTATGAGAGCAGTATGAGTGTGGCAGTTGTAATGAAGGGTGTTTATAAGGGTGTGCAGCAGTGCAAATAACTTTTTATTTTGTATGGTGTGGCGCTTGCAAATATTTTGGGTTTTAGTGCAATTTTCTTTTCTAACTTTAATTATAATTTTTTTCTGCATTTCTTTTATTCTCGGCATTTGGTACGTTTTTCCACCACAAACAAATGAATTTATCACTTTTGAACACTCATAAAAAATACTCCTTGGTTTACGTAGTGCTGCACTGGAAGGAAAGTAAGATCCTCCTTTTTGTTAATGGCTCTTTTGATATTGTTGTTGTATACATACGCATATTCTCATTTGTTTATCTGTGACCAAAATGCAATAATATCTGGACACGAGGCTTTTACATTGAAATTATGATTATGGAGAATTTTTTTTTTGGACACGGATACATATTTCCATACATATGTACATACATAGATACAAAGTCTTATAATTTAACAGTTAATCGGGTAACAGATTCACACAGCATGCTAACATCCATTTTTTTCGCTGGAAAGTAAAATTTTCATTATGCCAACTAAATTGAAGTTCCAAATTTACATACAAACGTTGTTAGAGCAAAATGTTTTCCAAACTTTTCCAAAAATACTGGCTCGTGTTCATTTATGGAATTCTCTCACTCTCGCTGTCTCAAAGTCACCATCACACAAATATTCATCGCTTTTATTTTGTTTATTTTATCTCGTACGTACACTTTATTCGCACCAGGAATGCAACACTGTGTGTCTTCAAAGTACTATTTCATTCTACTAATATGGTTTTTATTTTATACTTTTCAACTCTTCTGCTCGCTCTTGGATTCGGCTCATAGTGATCATCAATCCCTGCTGGGTGTACGCCTGCCGCCCGATACGGAGATTATCAAGTACACGTCGTCCATTGTGGGACCAAAAATACCCGGTACTACTTCGCGTGGTCGTAAAAAGACTATTTCAGACGAACAACAACAACAACAACAATTACTTGCACAACAACAACTCCAACAACAACAACAATTGCAAAAACAAGAGCTAGACGCCACAACAAATGCACTCTCCTCTCTGCTTGCAATTCCAGGTCTGAGCCCGGCCAAGCGGGCTAGACTCGAAATGGAGTATGCAGCAATGGCGGCGGCGGTGAATGTCGCCCAACAGCAACAACACCAGCAACAGGTGCAGCAGCAGCAACAGCAACATCAACAACAGCAGGCTCAGCAACAGCAGCAACAACAACAACAAGCCCAGCAACAGCAGCAGCAGCAACAACAGCAGCAACAACAACAATTACAACAGCAACATCAGCACGCTTTGAATATGGCAGCCGCTAGTGGTTTTGGTGGCATTGGTGTTGGCGGTACAAATGCAAGTTCAGCAGCCCAAGCGGCCGCAGCTGCAGCGGCTGCGGCTGCCGCGCTTGGACAATTAAGTGGTCCGGCTGCTGCAGCTGCACTAAGTGCCAGTGGTCTTGGCATGGGGGCACCGATGGGTCTTCCCGGTTTGGGCGGCCTGGGTGGTCTCGGCAGTGTCGGTGGTGTTGGAGGCTTAAGCAGCACTGGACGTCTAGATCCACATTCGATGGGTCCAACTTCACTAAGTGCTACGTCCAGTAATAGTCGTGACTCATCAACAGATCGCGTGGAAGTGATAAAATTACCGCCCACAATCACCTCAAATGGCGCCTACAATTTATCAAATAAAAATAAAGACTTGCTCGATCTGACGGGCGACAATAGCAGCGGCGCGGGTGTGAATCTCAGTATGAAATCATCATCGTCTGCCACATCAACGGCAAGTAATGCCGCGGCAGCAGCATCGGCGCTGATCGGTACAGCTGCTAATCCCATAATGATCGAGGACTACGATGCCCCGTTGAATTTGTCAATGAAACCAGCTGACAAGCAGAGTTCTGCAGGTGCCATGGCATCATCTATGATCGGTGGCAGCACTGACTACAGCAGCCCAGTAAATATGGGCGGCACTGTGGCGGTTCCTTCAGGAAGCGGTGGTTCGAATAGCTTGCAAAGTCTGACCTCGATAACTGCAGCGCTGGGCGGCGGAAGCACTACCCCACTACCATGTGGCGGTGCCGGCAGCAGCGGTGGCAATACGGGAAGCAGTGGCTCGGCCGGCTCCAGCGGTGGTGGCAGCAGTGGTGATCGGTCAGGACAACCGCCATTTAAGGAGGGGCGACCACGCAACCTGGGGCGTGGCGTGTCTAAGCCGAAAAAGAACACAGTTGCTTCGCTGTTGGCGCAGTCACGGGCAGTGGGTATAAAACCAATGCTAGCCACACAACAGTTGCTCCAACAAGGCGCCGATTTGGTAAGTGTGAATAATTGCAATTAGTCAATTGGCAAATAGTTTAAACTACACATTGCAGGAAAAAATTCGACAGGCGCTAAATGAAGCGAACGCACAACTGGACCTTTCCACAGATTCTGAAAGCGTCGCAGCGGAAAGTGGTCTCTCCGAATCTGAGAGCGAAGATGCAAACATTCTAAATGTGACCGAGTTGCGCGTGCCGCTCGATTTGGGTTGGAAGCGTGAAACAGTCATACGTGGGCTAACCAAAGCGGGTCAGATACGCGGGGAGGTGGTGTATTATGCCCCCGGTAGCACAGTGGCGCTCAAGAACATTGGTCAAGTGATCTCTGTGAGTTTGTAGACAACTTTTTCTAACCTCTTTTGTGCGAAATTAAAGTATGTGCGAGTGTGATAATTTAAATTTACACATTTCCTTTGTAGCATCTGGAGAAGAATCCATCGAAGCTAACGCGCGACAACTTCAGCTTCTCATCCCGTGCTATTGTTGGCTCATTTTTACAGCCCGCACCTCCGCCATATGCCAACGATGGCGAATACATACGCATGACAGATGAAGATGTAGCCAAGCGTTTGGAGGATTTAAAAATTTTTACGCGTCAAACATTGAATGTGGAACAGCGTATTGAGATCGCTAAGCAACAACAGGCCATACGCGATGCAAAAAAGCAACAAAAAGAAGAGATGGCGCGCAACAAAGAAAAAGCACGGCAGGAAAAAAACGAGAAGCTTGAGCAGCAACGAAAAGAAAAGGAGTTAAAAAACCAGCAAATGATTGAGGTGAGTTATGGCTAATGAAGGGGAGGAGCAAATACATGCATACAGCAATTAAGTATGGATATTATAGAGAGATGCTAAATAACTTACTCACCAGAATTTTTACGACATAAATGAAAACTTACTAGAGAATCCAGTAATGCTGAGACAGTTTGGGGGCGATATTGGGTGTTCCATTAAGACCAAATATTTTGAATTTAACGCTTTTAGTCAGTCGTACAGAGGTGTTGTATGACAGCTACGATGTGTGACCTTTGAAATTCAGTCATTCTGGATTACACGAACGCACTACTAATAGAAATTTTAGAAATTGCCTACTGAATAAAGGGAGTTTTACGGAAAGACTTTTAACATATTATTTCGCAACGCACTGATGTGGATTCTACACCACGATCATGAGATTTTACGCTATTCGATTTCTTTTTTGTGATTAACTCTTCGTCAACACGACATGCGTTCTTATTTTCAAGCTGTGTCATGTTGTTGTTGTTGTTGTAGCAGCAAAAAAATATTCCCCGTGTATATACGAGGAATGCTGCTGAAGTGACAGTCCTTGACCCGATATAAATCCGGGTCGTTCCGGTTACGTAGAACCGACTGTCGCGGGAACGGCCATGTTTTCGTTGTTGTTGTTGTTGTAGCAGTAAGAGAATCCCCGTCAGTGTAGAGTATATCAACGGTCGTCTTCGTCAGGCCCATCTAAAGGTAGGCCCAGGAATCATGCTGTTTCGACAGGTTGCGTCCAGATGGAGAGGGATGTTAGATGAGTGGGTTTTAAAGGGCATGTGAAAAGGTGGTTAGTGTCGTGCGGGGTGCCTTCACATGCCGGACATATGTTTGGTATGTCGGAGTCAATTCTGGATAAGTAAGAGTTTAACCTGCTGGAATATCGAGAGCGTAATTGTGCCAGTGTTACGCGGGTTTCACGGGGAAACTGGAGCTCTTCATCTGCTTTAGGTGGTGGTTGGACTCCGATTACGGCATTCACTGGACGGGAGCTTATGAAGTAGGGAACAGTCTCCCGGTGAACGTCATTTAATGTCTGTCTAAACACTGTCTGGTCCAGGAGGTGTCTGTTTGTTTTGTCCTGGATCTCGTCGGCGTAGTGTAGTCGTCGCATGTTTTCGTTGTTGTTGTTGTAGCAGCATAAACATACCCCATACTTACATACGGGGAATTCTGTTGGAGTGACAGTCATTGGCCGGATATAAATTCGGATCGTTTCGGTAACGTAGAACCGACTGTCGTGGAAACATGGAAAGATAGTCCATTGTTGGCATTATGGACCAAAAATAGGGGCGACGTTCCAGGGTTAAATTATTCGTCAAAAGCAATGACGTTGCGAGACATGCATATTTATCTGATACTATATTGCCTACATAACTTCAATGCACTTAGTTCTGTCATAAGTTCAATTAAAAGATTTTCAACGTAGTGGGATTTTAAATTTCAGATTGAATTTCCACTTAAAATTTTTTTTGCAAAAATATTTTATTCCAAAATATATTAAATTCAATTTTTTCCGCAGTGGTCTTGTGCATTTTCTCAACAGTTAAACTAATTTTTTTTTAAATCTATGCGATTTTTGAGCCATTTAAAACTTTTACTTTATCCAATATATCAAAATTCGATTTGCTTTAAACCGCACAATCAAAATTTGTCTAAGAATTTTTGTTAAATGTGGGTTTATCGCAGTCTACATTTCTTCTGCCGAGGCATCACACAATAGTTATTAATCTAAATTTTTCAGAGTTAAAAACAAATATTTCCACTCACTTCTGTTATTTCCCCCCCTTTACTCATCCCTGTGCTTCTTTGTCTTTTCCTTGCAGGCACGCAAGAAGCGTCAAGAAGAACTAGAACGCATCAAGCAAGAGGAGCTGCTCAAGAAACAACAGGTAATGTGGAATCCTATGAAAATTTGCTGCAACCTTTTCATTTGCGCAATTTCGTATTTTCAAAAGGCGATAGAGAATTCTTTTAATATATTTTCATATATTGTACATTTTCACAATTGCGGACTTAAAATTGAAACGATATTGAATATTAATTATACAATTTTTATTTATTTATTTTTTCCTTTAGGAAAAAGAAAAGAAACGACAAGAAGCTATTTTAGCTAAAGAACAGGTATTAGCTGAGTACCTTTTCTCTACGCTTAGTAGTGTAGTAGTAGTTTTCTGTTTTTTTTTTTCGAAATTGCCTGCTTTTATTTCAAATTTTTCCATATAGTTTTAAGTTTTCTAAAACTTTGGTTTTATTTATTTGGCGCGGCATTAAAATAATCACAAAATAAAAATTTGCATTAGTTTTTAAAAGAGATTTTTGAAACTACCTTTCCTTATTTATAGTAAAAGTGAAGCAGTTATGATTTTCGGTCTTAAAGTTTCCTTTTGCATTTCCGACTTTTTAGTATTTTTGCTTGAATCGTTTGGCTTTACTTTAAATATTGTATATTTTACACTCTTTTGCCTTAAAATTTTATATACTAAATTTTTCGTTTTGTTAATTTCACCTACAGGAACTCCAAAAACAGAAAGAAGCATTACTTGCCGCCGAATTGGTGAGTAAAATATTTTTTCGAAACTTTCTCACCACAAATCACTGAACGATTTATCTTTTTTTTACCTGCTGCGTTTTCTTCACTGCAGGAACGTGAACGCCGTCGTCAACATATGGCACTTGTGCGCCAGCTGGAGGCGCGCCGTAAATTTGTAGAGCGTGAAAAGAAGAAACATCAAATGATTTTAGATCGTCTGATATTGCGTGAGAAGCGCATGGCTATTAGAAAGCGTGATTCAGAAATTTTGGCACAAATAAGGTGAGGTGCTGTCATAAAATTAAATTCAATAAAAGAAAAGCAGAATTTTCCAAAGTTGTATACAAAAAGAAACAAACAACGCAAGAAGTGAACAACGGCTTTCTTTGATCACACAAACTGTTTAGTATTAACTCTTAATTTTTCTTTCTTCTGCACAGAAAACCACAAGAAGACTCTGAAGTTACACATCCTCATGAGTTAGCAGAATTGGAACGCATCGGTGGCAATCGTTTGCCCGGTCAAGCTATGGCCGATTTGCTAATGGTTTTCGAGTTTTTGCACAACTTTGGCGAAACATTAGGATTTGGTGAGCATTTGATTTCATTATGAAAAACTATTGAATGTTTGTAACAGTTTAAAATAATTTAAAATTAACATTCTCCCCTTCTCCATTCGCTTGCAGACATGGAGTCACTTCCCACTCTGCAGAACCTGCATGATGCTCTAATTAGTGACAGCAATCCCGACGCTGAAGAGGAGCTGCTATCTGTGATGACTCATCTGTTGGTGTGCGCCATCGAAGACCCGGGCATACCGAATCCCGGTCGCCACACCACACTCCTCGGACAATCGTTGCGTAACGCCGATATTACCAACTCCAACGTTTCGGAGATTTTGCGTATTTATCTATATGCCACTGCCACCGGTGAGATACGCCAATTGCACGGCATAACAATGGATCGTGAGCGTGAACGTCGTATACCCGATCATCATCAGGTGGACGCCGAAACCGCCTCACATTCGGGTAAAAACGCCGAATACTATAAACTGCTACATGAAAATGAGACGTGGAAATTGTCGCATTCGCTCAAGAATCGTCCCTTCGTTGCATTGAATCCCACAAGAAAGGCGCAAATACTCGCACATCTTTGCAATGATCTGCTTATGAATAAGGCAGTGCTAAAACAGATCGATGGTAGTTTAGAGACATGCGCTCAAATGCGTAAAGAGAAGTACATGACCGACATGAAGGTACGCAAATACAAGGCGTTGCATCAACGCAAGGCGCGCATCGAGGCGTACGAGAAGGCGCAGGCAGAACGCGAGGCGGCAATGCAAGCAGCCATTGCAGCACAGCAGAAGGCCGATGCCGAACGTATGCAGAAAGAGGCTGAGGCAGCGGCTGCTGCGGCGGCGGAAGCGGCGGCAAATGCAGCAGTGGCTGCGAATGCGAATACAGCAACAGAGAATACGGGTGACGAAAAAGACGGTGACGGTAGCAAAACCAATACGGCTGCAGTTGATGGTGCTAATGGCGGCGATGCGTTATCAAGTAGTAATGCTAATAATCCGGTCACGCCGGAGAGTGCAGAGCATAACAACAGCAGTACTACCAACAATGGTGAGAATCATAACAAGGAAGTGAATGATACAATCGCCGCACAATCTGAAAAGATGGATGTAGATGGAGAGACGGCATCAATCAACAACGGTGAAGACAGTAACGCCGCAAAGTGTGACAACAAGGAGCAGTCAATGCCTGTGGCAGTGACCATAAATGCGTCTGCAACAACTACTGTCGTTGGCGCTAATAACGCTTCAGATGTGCCGCCGCCACATATGCTACAGACGCCATCGTTGCCAAATGTTTTCGACGGCCTTAAATATGATGTGAGTCCCACAAAAAGTTACACTAGTGACAGCGCGGTTACACCCTGTAAGCAACTGAAGCCGGAAGAGCCAGTGCTAGGGACGACGCCTGCTTATCACAATGGCGTCAGCAATACGCCAGGCAGTTTGCCAGCCGTTTGTGTACCAGCGACGACCGTTCCAACAGCAACACCGTCCGATTTGAGTAATCTGTTACCAAAAAAAAGTGGTAATGAAGATGTTCCAGCCGATGTGGGATTGGATGATGATCTCAGTGATTTGGAATCGGAGATAACGAACGTTGAGGAAGATGAGGACAATCGATTGAGCGCGGATGAGTTGCAAAAGAAATTGGACAAGATATTACGCGCGTCAATGAATTGCAAGGAGCTACTGGAGAAGAGTACGAATCAGCTGCGTGCCACTTGCTTCGGCCAAGATCGTTTCTGGCGACGCTACTGGAAATTGCCGAAGGCAGGTGGTATCTTCATCGAAGCATTGGAGTCGGCACAAAATGATATATTCCACTACCAGGAAGTGTTAGAGGCAGAAGCGGAGGAAGAACGCGCTGCTAAATTGGCGAACGGTGAAACTGAGGCTAAGGATGAGTGCAAAGAGGAACAGGGTGATGAGATAGGCGCGGAGACGCAGAATGTCGATGAACATGGAGAAGAATGCCAGATAGAAAGTAAGAGGGATAGTACTGAAAAAGCTCTTGAAACTACCGAAGACCACAGTATGGAAGCCACAGCGATAGCCGTGAAGGACGACGATGAAAAGATGCAAGTTGACAGCGTCGCGGAGGTGACAACGACCAATCCAGTTGCCACTAACAACAGCAACAACAATACCAATGGCAATAATACCAATACCGTAGATGTTACGCTCTCAGCAGTGATAGACGATGACGACGACGATGTCGTGCTCACCAGCAAAGACGAACCGGAGATTGTCGATTTGCGGGATGACGACGATGATGATGATGACGTCGTGCACACAGCAACCATACCAGCGCCGAAACGCATGGACATTGATGCGGACAACTATGGTCTAGCTAAGAAGCCACATATCGACGCAGCGACCATTTCCACTAAAACGGACTTCGAGGCGGAGATCAAAATACCCGCCATTCCAGCGCAATTCAATGCAGCTATCGCTGCTGCTGCCGCCGCCGCTGCCGCTGCGGCTGCAGCCAATGCGAATGCAACAAATGCCATTGCGGCTAATGCTATCGGCGAAAAAAACTGTGATAAAAATGAGATTACAATGTTGACGCCGTCGCCGTCACCGATGGGGATGTCGATGCCTACACCGACCCCAACACCAACACCAATCCCAACATCCATGATAATGCCGATGCCATTGCCATTGTCCATGCCGTTGTCTATGCCAATGCCGTTACCGTTGCCGATACCGCTGCCAGTGTCAACGGCTGCGCAAATGAGCAGCAACAATACAATAGTCAGCTGTAGCAACAACATTAGCATCAGCGCACCCAGCATTAGCAGTGTAATGCCCAGCATTGGCGGTTTGGATGTGAGCAGCACAACATCAGCCATCATCGACAGCGTTGTGAAGGCAGAAGACTTAAAGAAGGAAGACGACTGCTTCATTGTGTCTGCGACAAGCGGTGATGACGCACTCTTCAAACAGCCGGTAAATGTCTCAGATAAGTGGTTTTCGATACTCGATCGCGATTTGCCATTGATGTCGACCGAACCGATGGATGAAGCAAGCCTCAAAGAGTATAAGATGGCTTTCGCAAATGTCTCATGCGACTCTCTCTTCCAGACACAGGGCCATCCTTGGGAGGTGCAGAATGTCGTGCAGTATTTCAACGTGACTTTGGACGATTGCAAAGTGGACCCAGCCAAATTCGTGCAGGAGTGCATTCTTTCACTTTCCGGTCTGGATGAGAAGCAAATGGAAGCGAAGATACGTGAGTACGAGAAGAAGATGTTGTTAGCTGCAGCTACGGCAGCTGAAGGTGTGGACAGCATAGAGGCTGCGATAACATCACCGGCGGAGTCAAAAAACTGCCTGGATTCTCCTCGTCAGCGATTGAAGAGTGAGGAAGCGGCGGATAGCGGTGATGAGGAGGAGAATGACCAAAAGTACGAGAATGATTGTAAACCATCCACATCCGCAGCAGCCGCTGTCGCAAATTTGTCATCATCTCCCGCTATTAAAACCGATGTAACGAAAAGTGAAGGCATCGAGGAGGAGCACACCGAAGACAAGAAGTTTTTTCCCTTTTTGAACGATACAAAAATGGACAGTGGCGGTAATGGTGAGTGTAAGCCGACCAAAGACACCATCGATGGTGTCGCAAACGAAGCCAAAGAGAACGACTTCAATACAGTCAGACTAGAAATACGCATGGACGACATTGCTGGCATGTCCATACAAAATTTAGCAAATATGTCGTTGCAAAATCTCACCACATTCCTTCAATACGATGTACAAACGCCGCTCTCAATGACACCAGAAGAACAAAAACTGCTGGACAAAGTGAAGAAGGAGGGTTACCCTAAGAAAATAACGGGCACATATGTGCCGCGCGATTTGCGCTACGGCTGGTGGAAGTTGGATACTTTCGAAATGCTGCAGCGCGTCATCGATTCCCTGGATCCGAGCGGCTTGCGTGAACGCGATTTACAAGAGAACCTTATGCGCTTCATGCAACAGGAGGATCCCACCATTGGCATCAAGTACCCAATGGCAAGCAAACCTGGCGAAGATGCCACTTACATGGAACCCGACAAGCCGCACGATTGGAATCCAAAAATAGCCAAACGTACCGAACTTGCACTGCTCGATCAACTTGAAGCGTTGGAGGACAAAATAGCTAGCGCTTCAATGCAACTGAAGAACTGGCAGCTGCCACCTCGCATCGAAAGCGAAATCAATCTCGAACTTGAAGATGTAACCGAGGAAGACTTCATCAGCATTATACCAATGATACGTGAACGCATCATTGATTTGGAGGCCAACATCGAGCGACGCTACTTGAAGCCGCCACTTGGCTCACAGACAGGTGATGCGCACTTAGCGGTAATTGCGCAAAATCAACACACCACTACACAAACGCAAAATTCAGCAGCCGCTGCTGCATTCCTGATGCAAATGCAACAACAGCAAGCGGCTGCTGCACAGCAACAGCTCATCAATATGCAACAACAACAAACACAGAATGTAATCAATGCTTCGGCGTTTAATGAGCGCGCAATGGCAATTGCAGCTGCCAATGCTGCCGCGGCCGCAGCAGCTGCTGGTAATGCGAGCGGAGATGCAGCGGGCGGGCATACAGCAAACACCAGTGGCAATAATTCAGGTGGCGATTCGCCAGCAAGCAACTGTGACAGCGAAAAGGATGAGAAGGTGGAGAATATACCCAAAGGTTTGGCATCGTGGCGGGATGCGGTGTCACGCTCACACACCACTGCACAATTGGCGATGGCGCTTTACGTGCTGGAATCGTGTGTGGCGTGGGATAAGAGCATAATGAAGGCGGTAAGTGCAATTGCAAAAAAAAAAAAAACAGAAAAAAATTAACTAAACAAAAAAAAAAGATAAGTGGCAAATACTTTGTTTGTTTTCATTTTGTTTTGATTTATTTTTGTGGTATTTTAACGCATTTGTGACACACACATACAAACATGTGTACGACACGGCTCCCAATTGTGCTCGCTATCACCGTTTGTTGTAGGATTAAACTTAATATGTTGTTGTTGTTACTGTTATTATTTTTTTTTGTGTGCATTCGTTGTTTTATGTTTTTCTCTTCTGTTACTTTTCAAAGGGAATTCAGTAATTCTTTTTCGTTTGAAGGTTAATTTCATTACTATCATTTCCATTAATCTTATTTATATGAAAAACATGCATTTAAAAAAATACGTTCATACGTATGTGTGCAAAAATATAAGTACATATATTTGAATTATGAAAAAATTATCTTCCAGAGAAAACAAGAAGAAACTAGCGGAAGAAAAGATCTGGCTTCTACAGTCGACATTTTGACAAATACATAACGAGTCTGCTAATGACTAGTTATGCACTAGTTGAAAAGGGGTCATTACACTAAACATATCAATAACTGGCTTAATTTTCAAAATTTCGATTAAATTTTTTAGTATTAATTAAATTTTTGTTAGCGAATATTATAAAATTAGACGATAAAATTGGAAAAGTTTGAATTCATATTTCGAAATCTCACTATATTTCTAAAATTCGTAGTGAAATTCAAAATAAAAAAATATACACTAATTATAAAAACATAAATTATTTACAGCTGTAATACATAGAATACGATGCGACAAATCAATCAGTATCTCGTCTCTTTTTCGGAATATCGAAGTTCCAAAATGATGTGCCATTATTTTTGTATCCGATGTAGCCGATTTTTTTATAGAACTCGACCTTATACTATATAGTTTCCTATTACAGAGTGTTGCCACATGCTATTTAATGGAAAAATCTATTGAAAAAAATGTGTCACACAGCTCAAAGACCGCCATAATGGGCAAGAGCAGCTATAAAAATATAACGAAAATATTTTGGGTACTGTGACCAATAACTTTTTTTGAATATCAATATCTTAAAAGCTGAAAGTATACTGGCTCCAAATTTAACTATTCCATCTGAATAGTTTGCGTGTGTAGTGGTGTCATTTTCCTTGCTTTCTTCCGAGTCCAGTTGTTGCACGTAAGATTGAATATAGTAAAAATGCTCGCTTTGAAGTGATTCTGATAATGAATACCAAACAAAAGGATTCAAAGATTTAGGTGTTCATAATCAACTATAAAATTTGTATAAAAATCTCAGAAGTAGTTGGAGAAATTTCATTTGAGATGAATTTTATTGTACAAAGAAAAATTTCAATAATATGTGCATAGTGCAACATCGATATAAGGAACCGCAAAATAACAAAATTGTTGCTGAGTCCCCTGCAAGAACCTTGCGAAATTTTCCACATAAAAATGCTCCAAGAAATTTCGGGCATGAAATCGTTCGGAATATATTGATGGTTAAAGTTCCGTTAGCAAAAGCGATTATAACGAAGTGTAGTGCATTGAGTGCACATTGTCAGTTTTCTATTAAATGCTGTTAATATAAATTATTTAGTGAAGCGCAAATCGATTTGCCTACCCGACAAAACTGCAATTAAAAAGCTCCAAATATTTTTCGAACGCAGAATTCTACACCGCATTATACTTACATATATATTTGAGGTCTTGACATTTGTAGAAACATACTTAGATAGATTGTTTTATTCAAACCGAGCGTAAACAAATATAAATAACAGCATATTTTTCCATCAATTGAAAACTTTTAATGATTAGAATAATTACACTTTCTTTATTGTTTGATCTGGAAATTAAACTAAAAAAAAATAATAAACAACGACACTTATATGAATTTTGTAAAAAAAATTTAACTTTTTCGTTGTATCGAGGTTTTAATATTCAATAAATATAAGGAATCTATAGACCTTAAGAAACATTGGTCTAACCCCTTTAACTTCGTTACATCGAGGTTTGACTGTATTCATTTTTAGCGATTTCGAAAATATCGGCAAGCATGAAACTGAAAATTTCCAATACTACTTTGGTCCACTAACTTTTCCATGGAGTATCATTTGCAAATTCATTTCGTCTTATCAGTGAAATGTAATTTGAGATCAAGGCTCCTAAATTAACATACACTCATTGAAAAGAGTTTTCGTGAGCTATTTGCTTTTCGAAATATGGACAAAATGAGTGCACATTTTAGTTAAAAAAGTTCAAAAAATCAAATTCAACGATTAAATGTTGCATGAGACGCGATTTTTTAGACACATGTGTCTGAAATCTAAAGAAAAGAAAAGAAATTATAACAACAAATTTTCTGCTTTCAATTCTGATTAAGAAAAGAAATTATAACAACAAATTTTCCGCTTTCAACTCTGATTGCTCCAGTTGAATTGCTTGGTTCCGTCTTATTAACTGTTGATAGTGAAGATCATATTGAATCCATATTCCCCTCAAAGCAACCAAACACAGAGCACATCACTTACGTTATTGGCGCCAATCCCGTTTTACTGCCAAGGCAATTAACTATTTCAGGTTTCATAAACCTGTTGAGAAGTGTAGATTTTAGGACGGAGGAATGAAAATGCAACGACCTGTTGAGAATTGCATACCTGAGTGTCAAATACATTGAATATAAAGAAAAATATGCTGGATTAGCCCCAACTTCTTCGAATACTTTTAAGTTAAATCTTTCTTCAAACTAAATTGTTTTTTGTTTTTGATTCCCCTCCACCATAAAAAACGTTTGTTTGATTTTTATCTAAACTTTTGTTTAGCTCATCTTAAGTTTCTTTTGATTTCAAGTAGTTTCCATCTCTTTGCTTAGCAAAAAGTAGTTTACGCTACCCTGCTGTAGGTAGTTGTAGTTGTTGCTGCTTAAAAAACAATTGCCTGTCTATCGATTTTTATCAAAATTCGTTAAAACTAATTGCATAATTTTTCTTTCTTTTTTCCTTTCATTTCTTTTTATAAACTTTGATAACGCGATTAATTGTTGTTGTATTTTAAACACAAAAAAAAAATTGACAATCAACTAAATATAATCTTTTAAATTAATATTCACCTAATTTGTATGTGAATGCCATATATGTAATGCGATATATATCGAAAATTAAAAAAAAAAAAAAAAAAAAAAAAATAATATATACATATATACGGGGCAAATATGCATTTAAACACGCTTTTTCTGTTCCATGCTTGCGCTCGTGTCATTTGTTGCACGTGGTTGTTGAACAAAACAAAAAAAACGAAAATTGAAATTTGAAAAAAAAATTTATGCTGCGAAATGAAAACTAAAACACTGCATTAATTTTTGGTGAATTAATGTTTGGAAAATGCTACATATTGCTTGCCGTGCTTTTGTATTTACAAACACACCTTCATTTACTCATACTTTCAAATACATCTTCATATCTACACACATACACCACACTTTCCCCACACTTGAACCTTCCCCAAAAAATCACAACTCTCACGAATAGGAAAAAGTCAAAACGAAAACGAAAAAATCCAAAAAAGATAAAAAACCCAAATCTAACAAAGATGAAATACCCAAAGTTGCGCCCACTAAAGATAGGGTTAAAATGCCCGCCAAAAAAGGGTTAAACACTTCCCAGTCCAATTCCACACCAACTGCCACCACTACCAAAGCGGCAAAGAAAAGCACTCCCAAGCAAGCGAAAGCTCAAACAACTCCAAAGCGATCAAAATCTGCTAATAAGCAAAAGCTTGATGGTCAAATGCTGAAGGCAGCGGCTAAGTCGGTGTCTATGAAAAAAGTAGATACGCCACAACCTCCAACATCTACGAGTCAGCCAACCGCAACACAGTCGAACCCACAGCCACAGTCGCACCCAGAACCACAAAATCCGTCACACGCACGTTTTAAATATCAACGAAAGGCAAAGGCACCAATCAGCGGATATGTGATCAATTATGTAGAGCCAGCGAGTCCCAATAGCGAGGACACAACGCCGGAGGAGTCAAGCAACAGCAGCGCGTCTCTGCATGACGTGCTGGCTGTGGCGAATACGACAACGGCCGAAGAGGGTGACGCAAAACTGCAGAAGCAGTCCTCCCCACCCAAGTCACGTAAACGCGCCAAATCACACAAGCATAAAAAGCACAAGAAGAAGAAGTACGAAGCGGAGGTGAACAGTGACTCAGAATCAGTTGCGGATGAGGTAGCGAATGCGAGGCAAGTGGGTTTAAGCTTGGTCAAGAAGCGCATGAACGGCATGGTGATCGCCACTAGCTGCGTTGAAAACGCCAATGACGCCAAAGCTGGTGCGGAGTCAAATGTGGGTGTTAAATATGAAGAGGGCGCAAAACCGCCGCTAACCACTACGATTAAATTCAATATGAAAGGACAAAGCGGAAATAATGCGAAAAAAACAAAAAACTCAAATGCCAAAAAACACAAGCGACACACTTAATGCCCGACGATTAACGCCGCTTGAAGGCGAAGAAGAAGAAAAATGAAAAACAGGAAAAATCAAAAATAATGACAAAGTACAAATTCAATACAATTACCACCCACACGGGGCTCTTATTCATACACCCAACTCGTACAACAATGCATACCCGTATACACTCGTTTATTTAATATAATATAATGCAAATAATTTTCTTATGAAATGTAACAGTAACAACAACATTAAATAGTGTTAAGCTAAAAAAAAAAAAAAAAAAAAAAAATTTTTAAAAACCACAAAAAAAAAAACAACAAAATAACAACAATTTAGGTAGCTGCCACAAATCAGTGTGTCTGTGTATGTATGTGTGTGTACACTTGCAAGTACTACTGCAACAACAACAACATATAACATCAATCTCCTCTTCTTGTTCTACCACGCATCTTCTCTTCGATCTTCCCTATTATTGTATTACAGTACTGCCAGTTCTGCACATCTGGCGAGAATGAGGATAAATTGCTGCTGTGCGATGGATGCGACAAAGGCTATCACACCTACTGCTTCAAGCCGAAAATGGACAATATACCCGATGGCGATTGGTGAGTATTTTTATAAATACATCTGTGTGCTTTTAATGAAGCAACTTAAATCGACGTAGCATTTTTTTCCATCAGACATCTTAATAAAAATTCAATAAAACACCAAAGTTTTCTGTGATGAATCAGAATTTACTGACCTCAACACAATATCTCTTAAAGTCACATAAGTTGTTTTTTGAAAAAAAAAAAAAAAAAATATATATATATATAAATAATAATTAGCGCTGCCACCCATTTCGGGTGTTTGGTCGAGCTCCTCCTCCTATTTGTGGCGTGCGCCTTGATGTGGTTCCACAAATGGAGGAGCCTACAGTTTTCAGCCGCTTCCGAACGGCAGATATTTTTTTCTGAGGAGGTTTTTCATGGGAGAAATATACTCGTAGGTTTGCCATTGCCTGCCAAGCGGCGACAGCTATTAGAAAAAACTGTTTCTTTATTTTGGTGTTTCACGGAGATTCGGATCGAATCCGAATGGTAATCACGCGCCAACCCATTCGACTTCGGCGGTCGGTTTGAAAATATAGGAACTTAAAAAAAGAAAATATAAATATAATTACAAAAAAGTCGAGTTAGGTTGATTATAAAGATATCGAATCATTGAAAGGCCCCCATAGAAAATTTGAATCTAGGAAAAGTTCCATTGGGGGTACCCTCAAGGTAGAGCTCGTAGAACCAATGCGGCCTGCTAAGCAGTCACTTGTGTTGGACCCTTTGCCCTATATGTACGAGGAGTGGCTATTAAATAACGATATTCACGCTATAAATAATTAAATTTTGATTTCACACATTACACATGGACTGAAAAGTCCCGGGCCTAACAAAGAAAACACGTTTGTTTTGTTCAAAATTAGTTTTATTCATCAACGTAATTTCCATCAAGAACAGCGGAATCATTCCAGCGCCGCTCTAACATTTCAATACCACTTTTGTAGAACTATTTATCCAAAATAGGCCTCAGTTTCAGCGATAACCTTTTTATTCGAGCGAAATTTCTTGCCAACGAGCATTTTTTTAGATCTGCGAACAGCCAATAGTCGCTGGGAGCCAAATCTAACGAATACAGTAAATGTGGGAGCAATTCGAAATCAGTTCATTTAGTTTTGCCATTGTTTTGATTGACTTGTGACACGTTGCGTTGTCTTAATGGAAAAAAAAATGTTTTCTTTGTCCTATGCGCACGCGTCTTTGCAATTTCGGCCTTCAAACGCTCCAATAACGCTATATGATAGTCATTGCTGTTGGTATTTGGTCGATGAATATTACACCACGCACATCCCAAAATACCGAGGCCATAACCTCTCTAGCCGATTGTTGTGCTTTCGGGCGCTTTGGACGAGGTTCACCAGTTGATGTCCACTCAGATGACGATCGCTGAGATTCCAGAGTTAAGTGATGAATCCATGTTTCATCCATTGTCACATATCGACGCAAAAATTACACAATTAAACAAGGCCAAACACAGCTCAGAACCATCAACACGTTCCTGATTTTGGTCAGGAGTGAGCAAACGTGGCACCCACTTTGAACAGAGCTTTCTCATAGTCAAATGCTCATGCAATATAAAGCCAACACATTCTTTTGATATCTTTACGATGTCAGCTAACTCACGCAACTTCAACTTGCGATCACTCGATCACCTTTGTGGATTTTTTTATTCTTTTTTGGTGTTACCGCCTCATTTGGACGTCCCCTGCGTTGTGCTTCATCGGTGTCTCTACGACCACGTTTGATGTCAGCAAACCATCGCTTTATTGTTGTTTCTGATGGAGTAGAGTCCCCATAACACTTTTCAAACCATTGCTTTGCATTTTTGCCCAAAACGCAGCAGTGTAAAATTATAACACGAAACTCCTTAATCCATTGCTTTGAAAATAAAAAAAGTAGCATCACTTTTAGCATAATAACTCACGAATTAATGAATAGAATATCATGAAATTTAAACAACTGTCTTTTTAAGGTTGTAAACAAGAGGTGAATGCAATAAAACTAGTGTCATCTATGTGTTAGACCTTTGCAGCCCATGTACTAAGGCGAAATTTGCAAAAATTATAAATCTTCCAATAGGGTGATTAACTTTGCGCAGCCTTTTATACACCTCTCTGTCCCAATCCTCTTCCTTTCCTGCACGAAGCCCGCTTTTATGTTAGTTTATTATATTTTTTAAATCATTTATTTTTGATTAGTTTGAGTTCTAACCCTTCAACCGTATTTTCCATTTCGCACCTTTTTCAGGTATTGCTATGAGTGCGTCAATAAGGCGACGAATGAGCGTAAATGCATTGTCTGTGGCGGTTTGCGGCCTTCGCCCGTTGGCAAAATGATCTATTGCGATTTGTGTCCGCGTGCCTATCACGCAGACTGTTACATACCACCGTTGTTGAAAGTACCCCGTGGCAAGTGGTATTGCCATGGCTGCATCACGAAGGCGCCACCACCGAAGAAGCGTACCAGTAGTAAGCCGCGACGAGATCGTGATTCTTCGAAGCGACGCGATCGTCATAGCAATTCGTCGACATCATCGAATATTGATATCCAACAACAGCAGCAACACCACCATCAGCAGCAGCAGCAGCAGAATCATCAACAGCAACAACAACAACAACAGCAGCATCAGCTCCAACAACAACAGGCTGCGGTTCTAGCGCAGGCGCAGGCCATGGCAGCTGCCTCGGCGGATCACCACCTGCATAATTCATCACAGCTTTCGCTGAATTCGTCGCATGACGAGTCGATGACCTCGTTACCGACGCCGCTCAGGTAGGTCGCTCAGGCAGCGCCGCATGTCACGCCTGACGTTACTAACCCGCCTCTGGTATTTGCAGTCCGGCGCATTCCATTGCTTCCACCTCATTCGATGAACAGCACAATAACTCGATTGATGCCACGCGTTTTCAGCATCAGCAACAACAAATGGTTGGCAACAATGCTGCAATGGCAATGGGCATGGGGGTTGGCGCTGGTCTAAGTGTTGGCGCCCCAGTAGGTATAGTGCCAGATGCAAGCAACACGGGCAACACAACGCCCGTACACAACAACATCCATGCTTCACATTTGCCGAACAACGACTACACGGCAATAGATGGCTGCACAGATAACGTTCAGTCGGCATCGGCCGCCTTGTTAAATCCAATGACTGGTAGTGTCCTGCCACTTTCGTCGCCAATTTACAATAGCACGACACCCAATGCGACTATGCAAAGCTATGTTACGGCCCAATCACCGCTGACGCAGTCACTGCCTGTCAGTGGCATTTTAATGCCGCATATGACGCCAACACTACCAACAGTAAGTACCGGTGCTGGTGGTGCAGGTAATGTGACGACCACAAATTACATGACACTGACGGCCAGTCAGCAGCAACAACTGGCACAGCTGCAGCTAAATAGCAATGGTGCAGTGCAGCTACCGCCGCCGTCGCCTTACAATGCAGTCGCGCAATCGCCGCTGCCACCGCCATCACTATTACCGCCCACCAGCGTCATCAGCACATCCCCCCAACCTTCTACATCATTACCGCTTATTATGCCACCAACATCCATTGCATCGCTTGGGCAACAACAGCAGCCTCAATTATCGCCGCTATTGCAATCATCGATTTTGTCACCCCAACACTGCAGCAATCATGCACCCACAGTGGCAATGCAGTCGCCGCGCGCCAGTACACCTACACAACACTCGCCACAAACGATTGGGCCGCACTCGCAGTCACAATCGCCGGCTGCCCATCAGTTTGGCGCTCTCTCGCCGATGACGTCATCGCCGATGAGCCAATGTGGTACGCCACAACCGCCGCCTCCCCCGCCATTGAATATACACGCAGTGCAAGAGGCGAAAGAAAAGCTGAAGCAAGAAAAAAAGGAGAAGCATGCAACCAAAAAACTGATAAAGGAGTTGGCTATTTGCAAAACATTGCTCGGTGAAATGGAGGTAAGCATAGTGGGACAGAAAAATGATAATTAAGTGGATATTAAGTGCTGCATTCATACATATACATATGTCCTTGAATTTGCTCTTCCTTGCAGCTGCACGAAGACTCATGGCCATTTTTGTTGCCAGTGAATACTAAACAGTTTCCGACTTACCGTAAGATTATTAAAAATCCCATGGATTTATCTACAATCAAGAAACGCTTACAGGACTTGACGTGAGTAATATTTTCCAAACATCTTTCTAGAAATTATAAATAAAAGTCTTGGAATTGGGATGACAGGTCTGTGACTTTTTTCTAATTTTTGCATGATGTCAATGAGCTAACTTTTACATATACAAAAGTAATGAACATTAAAAAGAGAAGAAAAATTGTTAGAACTGGTCAAAAAACTGATGTGCTATCCTTTGTCGCGGGCTGCACGATACTTACCCTTAAACACATATACATATTCATATGTCAAAGGTACCTGTGTTCAGAATAATACCTACTCGCTCGTAGCGTCGTCATGTATTGTAAAGTTTATGTACAAATTTATTACATACAAGTATTACAATAAAAACTATGTAGCTCGAAAGTTGCAAAGTTTTCAAAAATTTAAAAACATTTTCATTCAAATTTTAAACCTTTTAATCAGAATTTTTAGAAAAAATTCGAGAATGCAGTTATCTGGCACATTGAATTTTGGTCGCGTTCAATTTTAACTGGTAGTCTAGTGCATTTCCGCCATATAAAAAAAGTTTCGGAATTTTAAGCCTCTTCAAACTTATGGGGGGATTCCCATTTCAAACGCCAAAAAATACGGGGTTTTTACGAATTTTTATTGAGAAAACTATCAGTTGAATCTTTTGGAAAATTTACAGCCATATTTATTATGCATTAATAATGTCAATACAGGATATGGTAGGGATTATGCCTGATTTTGATCCCATAAAAGATCTTACATCAGCGCAACAATTCATTATCAGAATCGAGCAGTTACGTGGTGCATACAATTGGCGTGAGGATTTAGTTCTCGTAGCAATTCAACACAAATTAAAGGGAATAGCAAAGCGATGGTTGGATTCCCAAGCTGTATTTTATAGTTGGGAACAATTCGTTAGTGCGTTTGAAAGGGATTTCCCGGTCAAATGCAATGCAGCTGAAACGCACAAAGCACTAATAAAACGAAAGCGTAAAAATGGAGAGGACTACGTTGAATACTTCTACGCGATGCTAACAATGGGTCAGCAAGGTAGACTCGATGACAACTCCATCAACTCACACATCATAAGCGGTCTCAACGACGTAGCACTAACCAGAAGTTTGGCAGCGATGAATTTTTCGACATGTAGTGAACTACTAATGGCACTGAAGAATTTGACAGCTATTACTGGAACTACAGCGGCAGCTCCACTTTATAATCCACTGGTAAAAACGGAAGGTCAAAGTAGCAGCAAGGCAATGGGACCGAAGTGCTTTAACTGCAACGAGTACGGGCACATTGCAAAGAAATGTCCACGACCACAACGCAAGCAGCGGTGCACGATCTGCTCCAAGGTGGGACATGAAGCAAAATTTTGTGCGAATAAGCCCACTGTAGTAAAAATTGTGGAATCAAACGACAACGTTGAAGCACCTCCTATAATAAAAACAGTGGTATTGAATGGAAAGAATTTTGAGGCGTTTGTAGATACAGGCAGTGTTAGTTCATTGATTACGGCTAAGGCAGCAGAGGGTATGACAAGTTGCGAAGCAAGTAAACGATTCATCGGATTCGGAGGGTCAGAAGTTCAGGTTACGCGTAAGGTGAAAGTAAATGCTCTGATAGACGACAAGCCCGTTCCAATTACGCTATATATTGTTAACGACTGCATGTTACCCTCGGACATATTACTGGGTCGTGATGTTTTGCAGAACAGCGAGTATCGTATGGTAATTAATAGCGGCGTTTTGCACATAGACGAAGTCAGTAGCGAAGCTTTCAACATACCCAACAGTTTAAATAAGGAGGGACGCGAAAAGTTACTGAATCTTTTAGATACTTTCCGTTCAAGTTTTGCTGAAGACATAGGTGAAATCGGAAAATGTAACAACGCTAAGATGAGTATTGAAGTGACGACTACGAAGCCAATCATTGGTAAACGATATCAGGTACCATTTTCTCAACGACCGATATTATCAGAAATTTTAAAGAAATTGCTAGATAACGACATTATTCGACCAAGTGAGTCCCCTCATGCGGCATCAGTGTTACTGGTCAAAAAGGCAAACGGAGAGAATCGAATGTGCGTCGACTACCGCGCACTCAACGAGTTTACCATAAAGAAAAACTACATAATGCCTATAGTCGAGGAACAACTGTCGCGCTTGGCCGGAAATCGTTACTTTACAACGCTGGACATGACGTCGGGGTATTACCAAATCCCGCTGGAGGAACAATCGAAACCGTACACTGCATTCCTCACGCATGAAGGTTTGTACGAGCACAACGTAATGCCATTTGGGTTGGTGAATGCCCCAATGGTATTCCAAGAAACAATTGTCAATATAATTAAACGACTTCGAAACCGAAACAAGATTATCAACTACGTAGACGAGGTTATCATCGCTACAAAAGAGGAGCTGGAAGGATGCGATGTACTTCAAGAGTTCCTGGAGGCCATAAAACAAGCAAATTTAACACTCCGACCATCAAAGTGTACATTTTTGTCGAAAGTCGTCAACTTTTTGGGGCATACGATTGATAGTGAAGGCATACGACCAGGACCAGAGAAAACGAAATGCATCACCGAGTTTCCAACACCTAATTCAACGACAATGGTTCGACAGTTCCTGGGTCTTACTGGATTCTTCCGGAAGTTTGTGCCCAAGTACAGTGAGATTGCTCTTCCTCTGTCAGCATTGTTAAAGAAGAACGCAACATTCGTATGGGAAGCTCCGCAGGCATTGGCATTTCAGCGATTGAAGGAAAAGGTAACCACAAAGCCAGTATTAACGCTGTTCGATCCTGGAAAGAATCATGAAGTTCACACCGATGCAAGCTCAATGGGTCTGGCTGGTGTGATGTTACAGGACGAGCCAGATGGGTTAAAAGCAGTATTTTACTTTAGCCGAAAATGCAGCGAAGCCGAACAAAAATATGCGAGTCATGAATTGGAAGTGCTAGCAATCGTGGAGGCATTGCAAAGATTTTGCACATATTTGTTGGGTCGAGCATTCAAGGTTGTCACCGACTGCAATGCTGTTGCAACAACGAAGGCTACAACACCTTTGCCACCACGTATCTCCCGATGGTGGTTGAAGCTGCAGGAGTTCGATTTTACAACTCATCATCGAGGAGGGACAAAGATGGCACATGTAGACGGAATGAGTCGAGCACCAGTACTTCACCCAGGTAAAGTTAATACAGTTGCAGATCTTGTCTTGCAGGTATTCGAAAAGGGCGACGACTGGTTGGGTTCGATGCAGTGGCAAGATGCACGACTCAAAGAAATCATCTGCAGCTTACGTGACGAGGATAAGATGAAGCGCGACGAGTATAAAGACTACACGCTACAAAAAGGGCGATTGTACCGAGATGTAGATGGGCGGAAGCAGTTGGTGGTACCAAAGGCAGTAAGATGGCGCATAACCAAATCCTACCATGACGATGCAGGACACTTCGCGCTAGAAAAGACGATACAACGAATTCTAGAACATTTTTGGTTTCCACGCTTACGACGCTATGTAAAATCTTACATCGATGCTTGCCCTGAGTGTTGCCTTAACAAAGTCAAAGGAGGCAAACCAGAGGGTCAACTACACGTATTAGACGAGGTGATGCCGATTCCATTCAGATCTTTGCATTTGGACCATCTAGGGCCATTCCCCAAAAGCAAAAAGGGAAATATGCATATACTTGTGGTTGTGTGTGCATTTAGCAAGTACTGCATCCTGAAAGCCGTACGAAACACGAAGACAACACCTGTGGTCAACGCACTCCGAGACATTTTCCGAACGTATGGGCAGCCAAGAAGAGTGACAACAGACAGAGGTACAGCTTTCACGTCTGCTGAGTTTACACGTTTCATTTCAGAAGAAGGCATTCAGCAGGTGAAAGTGGCGGTTCGAACTCCACGGGCAAATGGGCAGGCGGAACGTATCAATAAAACCGTTCTTGCCTCACTGAAATGTACAACAATGAATGACCGCGAGTGGGACATAGCATTACCTACTCTGCAGTGGAACATAAATTCGCAAAACAACGCAACCACCGGGTTCAGTCCAAATCAGTTGGTCTTCAACTTTAGTCCACGTGAGGTATCCACCAATAGATTGATCCAAGCCATCGAAGATGAGAACAGCAGTCCTAGTGATGTAGAGTACCGGCGACAAGAGGCGCATAAAGCGATGCAGAAAGCAAAGAAAGCATGGAAAGAGCGGTATGATAAGCGACACCAATCTCCAAGGCACTATGAAGTAGGCGATCTAGTGGTAACAGAATATGTACCAACGGCAACTGGAACGTCACATAAACTTGATCCGTTGTTCAAAGGACCTTATATTATAACCAAGGTGCTGCCACACGACAGATATTTGGTCGAAGACTTACCCGATGTACCTAAACCTCAACGACGTTATTGTGGTGTGTTGGCAAGCGATGGATTGAAACCATGGTGTGATCTTGGTCCAGAACAAGATGACAGCGATGACGAATCGTCACCCGGTGACGATAAGTCAGGAGAGGCCGAGCTGTAAAGCAATGGCACGACAGTCGGTGGTTGAACGTGAAGCTGAGCGGTTCAAAGTAACAGGCTCTCATCCAATAGAATAATATACAGATAAATTCAATATAATTCCTTTGTGTAATTAAAATATTACTATCAAAATAATAAATGTCTCTTTGTAAATATTATAATATAATTTTAATCGGTCCACTAACTTGACACTCCCAAGTCGTTTAAAGTGGTGAGCATAGGATGGATCACCATGCACCAGAGCAATGAAGATAGCACTCCGCCTTGGGGCAACCTCTATTAACCCCGGATGACACCAGCAGATCTTCCTCTGCTCACACCGAGACGATTCTTTGGGCCAGCATTGAACGAATCCAATTTACTAGCACCCTGTCAAAGTGTTACTGTGTTACTGTCAAAAGTGTCATTTTCAAACGTTCCCTCTATGTCTAAATATATGCCCATAGCGGTAGTCCCTCCTGTCGCTGGCCAGCTCTACCCCAGCAACAAGGTTTTGCAGTGCCGACTCGCAGGATTTTCCACTTTAATAAGCATGCTGAAATGGAGACAGAGGGTGAGTCTTCAGCAACTTCTGACGTATGCGCAATTCCA